>JAOEGT010078411.1:0-15247 GCA_025447795.1 Speoplatyrhinus poulsoni
TCTCTCTCTCTCTCTCTCTCTCTCTCTCTCCCCCTCAACCCCCACCTCTCTCTCTCTATCTCTCTCTCTCGCTCTCTCTGTCTCTCTCCCTCCCTCTCTCTATCTCACCCCTTTCCTCCCCCCTCTTTCCCACCCCTGCTCTGTCCCACATCTCCACCCCCCTCCCCCCTGCATCCTTCGCCCGCACCTCTGGACCCCGTCCTTCAGTGGGACGGCGTGGGCCCCTTCCCCGAGGCGGTGGACCCCCCTAAAGGGGTGCAGATGCTGTGGCACCCCACCATCGTCAAGCCCTACCTCACCCTGCTCTCGGAGTGCTCCAACCCGGACACCCTGGAGGGGGCGGCCGGCGCTCTACAGAACCTCGCGGCGGGCAGCTGGAAGGTGAGGAGAATGAGACCAACACTTATGATTCAATTACCAATCAGGTTATGAACCAATTATAAATCATTAACAAACTGTTATAACACATTTGAATTAAAAGAGACAATGGTGGCCTGCTGCTTGCCAAATAGTGAGCCCACATTCGTAGCTGTATTGCTAATGCTGCGTTCACATGGGACACGGCAGACGGCAAACCAGATGTCGTGTTAGCGGACGTGAGCAGGACGGCAAAATCAGCTGTGCCCGGCAAAAACAAATGCCGTGCCGTTGAAAGTTAAAATATTTAATCACACACGGAGAAAACATCGACAACGAGAATGTAATACTTTTGGTGCAACAACACTAGAATACTAGATACAATACAAAAATAATCACATAAAACTGTTGCTACTAAATAATTGTGTTATATATATTTTCAATTAAATTATTTGTAAACAATGCGACATCGCGATAGCAACTGCCATTCTGTTGGACTTTTATACCGTGCCGTCCAGAAAGTGTTTGCTGTCTGCCATGTGAACGCAGCATTAATGGTGGACACAGCGATTGTAAGCCAATACGCTTATTTGTTAAATTCAGCAAATATTATGTATTTATATTTATTTTATTTAACCTTTATTTAACCAGGCAATTTCACTGAGATTAAAATATATTTTTCAGGAGAGACCTGGCCAAGAAGTAGCATATGAGTTATAAAACATCTACAGTAGTTATACAACCAAATATACATACATGTACATGTACAGTATGTATGTATACACAGAACAAACAGCTAGCAAAATGTGATATTCACTGAATTTGACAACATCAACAAAATAAAAACGATTATCTTACAATCGCTTACTCTACCTTTAATAATGTCACTCAGTGATAACGCTAGATAACATTAAGGGGTTTTAATGGGGTGTCTCGAAAAGTGCTAATAGTGAAATCTACATATGTAGAGAATGTTCATAAATCCTCTTGAATGCCCCAGACTGGAAGTCTACCATGTGGTCAATGTATCTTAGAAAGATGAGCGACTTAGCGAACATGTTACGCGTCATCTAAGTCGTTCAGGAATTTAAGACTATTATTATTAATATTCCACAAGTAACTCGTGGTAAATCAAAGCCTAAAACTATATAGAAGTTTGAGGAGCTTTCTTTTTTTTCTTTTTTTTTACGGAGATGGGAATTCATGACATTCTTCCAAAAAATAAAATACTGAGGCAGCACACACACACACACAGGGTAAATAAAACATTGGCGCAATAAAAACTGCATGAATAAAATAGATTTCCATGGTGAAAGAAGTGCATAAATGTGGGCATAGCAACAGGATTTTCTTTATTTTTTTTCACAGCCTGAAGGTACAGTAAGAACTGCAGTCAGTTAAATGTAGCGAATCTTTTGCAATGTTCTGCCCCTGTAACAGAGCAGACGGACTCCATTCAAACACATGGGTTAAGCTTGAAATATAGTCTGCTACTGTTTATTGAAAATAATGTGGTGATATTGCAGGCAGGGTGAAGTGCTACTCTGATACAGTACATGTATTAAATCACTTAGCCTAACTCGGGTTACAGGAAAATTAACCATTAGAGGTTTGGAATGAAGTATAAATTAGATGCTTCCCAGGAAACAGGAAATATACATGATTAGTGAACAGTATTAGCCAATAAATGGTACAGTATTTGGTGCAGTATTTATTCAATCATATATAATGTGAATGAATGCAATGTGTGTATACAGTAAGCTCCCCTCCATCAGTCATGTGACTTGATGTAGAACATAGCATAGCAGAAAGACCTCGAAATAACATTGGAACGACCTTGGGCACCTATGGCTCCCATTTGAGATTTTAGGTCAGTCGCAGTGGTCATGAGGGTCCTCAGTCAAATGTTGACCATTTATAAAGCACACTAATGCAATGTCGGGATGCAGACGCAATTACTGAAGGGTTGCTGCTGGAAATAGCAGCGCACGTGACCGCGCGCACAAGCACACACACACGCTTGCAAAGCTAATGCATCTCATTGCTAGCGGCAGGTGGGTGTTGGCTTTTAGCGCTAGCAGAGGAGCTCCCCCTCTGAACGAAGGCCCTCCCCACACAGAGAGGGAGACAACCGGAGGAGCAATGTGCCCACTTCTGCCCTGTAAATGTGCGTGGGAGGGTTGTCTCTCTGATTTTAGTTTGTTGAGTGCCTCTAGCGTTGAAACCCTACACTCTGGCATTATGGGACGGCCGGGAGGAGGTGGGGGATGGGGTTCGGGATATGAGTAATGGTGGGGGGCAGGTGGTTTCCTAGTAATCGCATTTTCTATTTCTTCTATTTCGAGAAACCGCGTGCGTGCGTGCGTGCGTGCGTGCGTGTGTAATGTTTATATTCATGCAAGCTCCCTCTGCTGGCCACGTGGAGATGTAGCCAGCTACGTTGATAGGAGCCGTGTCTTGGCTAAGTGCAAGGGTGAACGCACATTAAAAATAATTCCCCCAGCTGACTATGACATAAGCCGATGGTGAAAGCCCTACAGAGCCTCTATAAAGGAGATGTTATTTCTTCCTTTGTATAGCTCTGTTGTTTTTGTATGAAGCCAGCATAGGTTGAGCGGATTGTCACTTGCAGACTGTATGTACAAACCTTCTGTGACGTCGCCCATGGCTTTTCTCAAGAGCGGAACACATTGGAGTCTATGGGGATTGACTCCCTTTTGCAGTTTTGCAGTCCCTTTGGCCGTTCGGTAAAGTGCAAGTCATTTCTCTGCACTGACTAGCAGAAGCGAGGTTTTCTGCTTGTTGCCACCTAGAGCAGTTGGTTTAAGTGCCTTGCTGGAGAGCAAGTGAATTGCAGTTATTTAGAGAGCGGGGAGCGTTCTCAAAGCTCAGAGCCATCTTCTCCCCAGCTCCTGTAATACCCTGTTATATCATTTATGAGTCAGCATGATGTCTCACCCGCTCTCATATCACCCCTGAGTCGAATCTCTCCCTCTTTTCATCCCCAACAGTAGCTATTTCGTTTTCTCTGTATTTTTTCCTCTTCACTAAAGTGTCCCCTTTGCTACATGACCACTATTATGTGATCAATGCTAAAACAGGGAGCTACTGTCAGCCTAGTGCAATCTATGCAGTGTTCACACAAAGTGACCAGCTCCACAGGTGCGGAAAGACTGGACAGCTTCCAGTTATAATGGAAGTAAATGGGAGGAGGGAGTATTTGTGTATAATTGAACAATGACAGTGACAAGACTGTTTGTGTACGGGTTGAATCGTGTATGATCTACTGTGTGACGTTGCAATGTGCCCAATGTGTTAACGTAACAGATTTTCCACTTTTTTCTAGTTTTCTCATTACTTTATACCCAGTATCACAAAGGACTTGTGATATTGTATTAACATATCATCACCATCAGTAGCTGGGTTTGCATGGACACTTTTTTGTCTTTCCGAATGGAATCTTTTACGATTGATGGTTTCGGGTTACCTGTTTTCATGGGATGTTACCTAATCGGGTCTGGTGTTTACATGCGCTGTCGCAATTTATTGGAATGCACACATTATCTAGCTCATTATGTAACATGTCCCGCTAGCAAATGGTAAAACCGGTTAGCTTCTAGTTGTATGTATGTTGGAGAGTGAAGCTATTTGTGTGACTGGTGGAGAAATGTACGTCTCCAGATGAAGACACCATACTAACTCCCATTCACTTGTTTGCGCACGTCACAGTTGATTTGTCCAGACTTTGTACTGTTCTTATAATACAGAACATCCACTGTACAGTGGCTGTGCAGAATAGTTTACCGACATCACACAAAATGTAAGACGGGTCATGCATATTAGAATGCAACCAGGAATTAATCGGGTTTAACCGTTTTATATGAAATAATTCTTCTTTCAATCGGGTCATGATACGGGTTATACTAACTCTCTGCTGCTGGAATGAAATTTTGATCGGGTTGGCCGTTTCTCTTCCGATCGTGGTGTTTACATGGAGCATTTTCTTTCTAACGGAATAACAGGGTCCGTGTAAACGCAGCTACTGACACTCTATATCAGTTTTTTCCCAATCCCGGTCCTGTGAGCCCGTTGCCCTGCATGTTTTAATGTCCCTGCTCCAACACAGCTGATTCAAATTACTGGGTTGTTACCAGGCTGCTGCAGAGACTGCTGACATTCATGTGAGTCAGGTCCTATTGTGCCATGCATCCTATGGACCTTTCGCCAGAAGCGAGTTAGCCACGCCCATGGGCGGGACTGTCGGACAATTGACCCACATGGCTCTGAGAAGCTGACCATAACATCAGAGACAATTTTGATAACATCCATCCAACATTGTGTCAATAACAATAATGGGAGAAATCGTGAAAACAGCTAGATTTAGTTACCTGATGTTTTCAGTTTCTCATTGAAATCTAGTAGCCTAACTATTACATTTAAAAAGAAATAAAACCGTTTACTGCAGCTTAATGCTAGTATAGGTCATACCGATACATCCCCACGGCGAACGCCTATCTAGAAAAATAGGCTTACTAGTAACATATTCCTATGTCCGATACTATAGTATATATATTTACAAAATGTTTTATATTGATCTTTATATTTGCCTATGTACGGTACAATGTAAGATGTTCTTGAGCGTTTTGAAAGGTGCCCTGAAATAATAAAATGTATTATTATTATTATTATTATTATTATTATTATTATTATTATTATTTAATCCTGCTGTTAATATAAAGACAATCGTCGCTTTAATTTTAGATTGTTTCATTCTCAATGAATGAGAAATATAAAATCAAATATGTTTAAAGTTAACAGATTTGATGGAGAGACAGTGATTCCAGTAGAAGTGGCTTGTTTTTCCGACACAGTGTGGCGCATATCAACATTTCGGCCTTCTGATAAGTCAGATTGCCTGTCAATCAAACCCTGGCTCTGCACCCTGAGCGGTACAGTGCGCCACCATTCACGGTGTGCCTCACCTTGTCCGACAGTGGTCGGTGTACATCCGCGCGGCGGTGCGTAAGGAGAAGGGCCTGCCCATCCTGGTGGAGCTGCTGAGGATAGACAACGACCGTGTGGTCTGCGCCGTGGCAACCGCCCTCCGCAACATGGCCCTAGACATCCGGAACAAGGAGCTCATTGGTGAGTATCGACCGGGGGCCTCGTCCAGCGGAGAGACAGGGAGTGGTGCAGGGGGGGATGTTCATATTGATCGGGGAGGCCAGTGAAACCTTAACAGTGCCTCTCTTTTGAGAAGAGATAACACGGAGTTCAAATGTGACCCAAGAGCCAATGTTCCGACCTGCTGTGTGCCGTAACTAGCATTCTGGCAACGACAGAGCTTAACAGGCCACTATTGTCGAGCGCACCAATCAAAAAGCAGAACTAGTGTAAGGTCTGTGGTCTACTCACCAATCAATGTACAGTAGACTAATCTATGCAATTTATACAACTATGCAAGCTGGGGCTGCTAATAATATATGTTTCTGATTTTATGATCTTAAAGTCATTCTATCTGAACAATACAGTATAACTTAAAACTCAA
Organism: Speoplatyrhinus poulsoni; assembly: GCA_025447795.1. NCBI lineage: Eukaryota > Metazoa > Chordata > Actinopteri > Percopsiformes > Amblyopsidae > Speoplatyrhinus > Speoplatyrhinus poulsoni. The sequence goes on from JAOEGT010078411.1 coordinate 5,906, forward strand.
AATAAGCATTGTGTAGGATTACCATTATTAATATTATTATTTTGCTTGTTTGTTTTTATTTTTATTTATATTTTTTGCTAATGTGTTTTTCAAATATGCTCCCGCAACATTTTAATGTGATAAAGAGATAGCAAGCATGTCTGAGTGGCAGCAAATATTGAGGCAGAGAAGATAGAAAAAGAGAAATGAAAACATAGTCAGAAAAGATGTATATGTGTGTAGGGAGAGAGAGAGAGCAGTATAGATGAGGAGATCAAAAGCTTGCAGTAGGCTTTGAAGGGCAGACACTGGTAATGGGCAGGACTCAGTTGTACTTAATGACTGGCAGCTTCCGCACATCCAGGGACCAGGCATCACTAGTCAACCTAACATGCACAGACATCTTCCTAGATGTGTGTGTGTGTGCATTTGTGTGCCTACAATACATGTCTGTTTGTGTGTGTGCTTGTGGTGTGTGTGTATGTGTGCGCACATGTGTGTGTGTGTGCGTGTGCATGTGCGTGTGTGTGTGTGTGTGTGTGTGTGGATGACATCATCATCTCTCTCTTATCTCTCCCGTCGGTATCTCTGATTATCTCGGCTTTCTGGCGCTGTGCGGTTTCTATAGCAACCCCGCTCCCCGTGACTTAGGCGAGGAAATCTCCCAGGTGTTCTTGGAAATGACATGGAATGCCGCTGGTAAGGCTCAGCCATCAACTGTGGCGTGTACCCGTTTATCTGTTCGGCCATGTGGCGTTTATAAGTCCTCTTTGACAATAATTCCATTGTATTTTCAGTTGTTGTGTAAACCTCAAATCCACAAAGCTACCTGGTATGGTTGATAGTAATCTATCGTTGATTGTATGCTACCTGAAGGGACAAATAGTTCAGAAATTGCGTTTCAAAAATGCAAAACAAATGTAGCCTTGCTCCGCCTGACTTTTGCTCTCAGATCAATTTGTTTGGCTGAGATTATACAGTAGTCTGGAAACCCTGTTTGCATTAGCGTTTACACAGCCACCCTGCTGGAGACCAGGGTGGGTTAGTGAAATGACGTCAAGCGTGTTTGGAAATGGTGATAGAGAGATGAACTCTGTAAAAACAATATAGCCTAACATTTTTTAAAGCTGTTTAAAGCTAGACACCGTTCAAAATGTATGCACTTGCTGTATTATTAAATAAAAAAAGTATAATTGATCTAAAAATATAGAAATATATTTAAAAATGTTTAAATCATGTCACGTACTGTAGCTCAGCGTGCGGCAGTACATTTAAGTGTTAAGAGCAAAAACAGCCTAAGTGGCAGAGAATAAATGAAAGAATAAACAGACAGCATGTGACAGAGGCAAAGCAACATTGGAGAGAGCGGCTGCTTCGTATTTACCGCTTATGGTAATGTGTTGTATGCGTTTGTTTGAAACATGCTAGCCACGCAGCGCTGTTCTGCTGGACTACAAACAAGTGGCACAATACATGGACACCAACAATGACGCCGCAAACAAGCGGAGCAGCGACCTAGAGGTGAAGCGTAACAGGCCGAAAGAGACAGAAAGAGAAAGAAAGGCACAGAAGCAGAGGAGAGAGAGGCAGGGCAGCGAGGGAGCGAGAGACACGTTGAGTGAAAGGGACAGCGGCAGGGTTAAGCCATCGCTGTAGGTAAAGTTGTGAGTAGATTTGTATGGACAAGAAGGTGAGAGCCGGGCTAATAACGGTTCCCGTTTGCCCCTCTGACCATCTTCCTTGTTCACCTCTGTGACCCGGCCTCCCAGTCAGACAACACGCGACACCTTCCTACACGGTGCCATCGTTGCAAAACCGCAACGCTAACCCAAAGTGACAAAGCGGTTTACAGCACTGTCTGGGTCCATATGCCATGTACCCGCTTGGTCCCTAAAGTCTCAGCCATCCTGTTCTCACTTGGGTCATTCCTTCTCTCTCTCCGTAAATCACCTAGGAGATATACAGTGTCTTGAAGACCCCCTATTTGGTTTTTCTTTCATCAACATCGAACATCTTTTCTCAGAACACGTCATGACTATATCAAAACGTTTCACTCACTCGCTCACATCTAAAGACAATTGTGTAATTAGTCACAGGGATTTTAGTCTGGTGCCGCATACTTACACGTATCTCATAAAGAAATTGGATTTAGTCGGAATATCAAGATTAGAAAAGACTTAAAAAAGCTCTGATTGCCATTTTACACCAAAAGATCGAGGTGACAGGAGGGCACTAAAACTCTATCAAGACTCTCGGGATTTTATTCCGAAATTTGTCTGCGATTTGTCACTTGGGAGTCATTAGGTGTAAGGCCGGCATAAGATAAGAAAATACAGGCATGTCATGTGAGATATTTATAGTTACATATTTTAAAACATCATGTTCTGAGTGAGTTAGTGATTTTTTTCTTTACGAACCCTCAACAGAGATACAGTATGTATGTTCCTTTCCTCTGAAAAAAAAAAAAGGAACTTATTTCCACCCAAAAAATGCATTATTTGATATGACTTTGTTGTATCAAATAATGTGTCAATAATGTGTCAATGTGTCAAATAATGTGTCAATAATGTGTCAATTGTTTCTGGGCAAAGTCGTATCAAAAATGCATATTATTAGGGAAAATACGTTCCATCTCAGTGCTAGACTGAATTATCCTTAGAGGGCTAAGGGCACAGCCTGTATCTGCATGATATGCCCAGAAGACTAAAGAAAAGTTACTGTACCCAACTATCTCTAACCTAGTCCAACATGAAGGCGTTAAGCCAGGCTAAGTTAAGTACCTGCATGTTGCCATGACATCAAAGGGGGAAGAAAATACTGTAGAGAGAAGTCAGCGTTGACATGAATAAAGGTGACCTTTGTCCACTCATGAGTCACGTATCCTGTAGTGTAAGGAAAGCACTTTGATTGGTCAGAGGAGAGATGAAATGAGGGTGGGATGAAGGAAAGGGGATGGATAAGAATGCATAAAAAAGGGTTAGGTTAACCGCGGAAAGACAGAGGTCGAAAAAAATGGCAGGCGATGACTTTTTCTTTGAGCAAACCACGAGCCACATGCCCTAAGCTTTGGTTCCTGCCCAATTCTCTTTCTTACAGGATTAAGCTTTTCTGTGTCCCTATTTCACCTTCCTTAAGAGCTTTTGATTTGCATATCATACTGTAAGCGATAAATACGTCTCATTCACGCTTGTTAGAGCAGTGCTTCGTCATTTACTCACGGCTGGTAATTTGACACACGTGAATTGAGTACAGCGCGTAGCTGCCAAAGAGACAGCAGCAGACATGTATGCTCATGAAGGTGTTTTTATTATTGCTGTATGCTTAGCTCTTTCCTCTGCAAAACAAAAGCTGTTAAGAGAGTGGGTGGATGAACAGCCTCACTAAGCCAATGCTCTGTAACTAATAATAATTATAGTAATAATAACTTAACCCACAGTGTTTTGTCACTTTCAGCTATGCAAATGACCTTGACAAAATATGATAATAGTTAATTGTTATTATTATGAATATTATTATTATTGTTGTTGTTGTGTAGGCTATAAGATGTCAATGTTTATTAGATAAATCACAACATAATAAATGTGTCAAAATATAACTCTTGTCCTGTATTCCAGTCATTGAGCTGCAAACTATTAGCCTGGCTTCGCCCGACTATTGCTCTCAGCTCAATTTATTTATTCGGTTCCAGATAATAGTCTGGAAGACCTGTTCACATTAGCGGGTGCTGGCGGCCCAATCAGGGTGGGTTAGTGAGGTGACGTTGAAGTCAAGCGTGTTTCTAAACGGTGCTAGAGCTAGACGAGGCGATCACAACAGTTGTGGCAACGCCAATTGGTTCAGCGCTGTCCAATAGTTTAAAAATCAAGACGAGGTCTACGCAAAGTAGGAGGAAACAACTGCAAACACTTCCCAATGGAGCGAGGCCGTATTCACTTTGGTTACACCAGGCTAGCAAACCATACCTTACACCTTTCTTTACCGTATATTCTCTACCATTTCTTACAAGTCTTCACCCACCATCCCCTCTCAGCCATTTTATCTCAGTATCACCCTCCATGTATTTAAGCATTCTGCACCCTCGCACCTCTCCATTTTCACATGCTAGCAATCTCTCGCCACTCTTTTATCTTATCTATCTCTCCTTCTCTCCTTCTCTTGCCTTTGTCGCCCCTCCACCCCCTCTTTATTTATTTCTGCACCACTCCACCCTTTCTGTATCACACTGATGGCATCGGTTCCAGAGTGTTGCCGTGGAAACGGAAGGAAGGCACTGCAGGGCAGTCACTAATTGCGGGGTCCTGTGTGTGTGTGTGTGTGTGTGTGTGTGTGTGTGTGTGTGCAGCGTGATTAAGCTATATTAAGAGTATAGCTGCTGAAGTTTCCCCGGTTTAAACCCTCCAGTAAGACACAAACCGCACCCATAGTAGATTATAGTGTATGTGAGACTCTGACATCCACCAGAAGGAGGTCTAGGAACAAACCAAGATTAAGCATGTGTTTGTGTGGTGTGGTGCGGTGCTACCTGGGAAGAAAAGTGCAGTTACCAGTTAATGAATAAAGGGCGTTTAAATAAGGATTTACCTAATTATCTTTTGCAAAGGGGCTGCAGATGAAAGGGTTGTAGATTAAAAACATGCCCCTTACTTTATGGATATTGTTGTATTCACAGAATGGTCAGCAGGCCATCTTGTATGTCCATCCATGTGTGGGGCTGTTCATGATGTGTTGATTCTGTCACCAAGTAAATTCAGTTGCTAGTCTGTCTTTTCACTAGGGTTTAAACCAGCGCCTCTCCACAACAGAATGGTATCAATGTGTGAGAGCCAGAGAATACTGGAATGGTTCATTGGTTCATAACTTTGAATATGCTTGTTCTCCCACCAGGACGAATACATTTCTGTCCCTGCCTTGTTTAAAGCACACACACACACACCTGAACTATTTTGAAAATTTTTTAATATTATAACTCACCAGTAGCTAGCCTAACTTCTCTATGCTGTCGCTGCCAGTGAAATCCCTTAGTGTCAAAGTGGACATTCTGACCGCAGTCTGACCACACCTGCATGTTTATTTATTTATGCTTTTCCTATTGATACAGTTTGTATTTGGTTTGTACCAAGTGTATTGCCTGCTTTGAACAATCCAGACAGCTCTGTATAGGGAATTAAATTGTCATTTGTCAAAAACAATATTCTCTGTGTCACATTGAGTGGCATAGGACGATGGAGTGTACGAGTCATCAGTTTTCAAACTTACTTTTGAATGCCAGCAGATGCGACATCATGGCTAGCGACCGAAGTACACATGTGCCCTTCATGCATACACACACACACACACACACACACACTGGTCTCCAAAGTGAAATGAGTCCCCGGTGTGCAAGGGTTTGGCTCTGCTTTTATCAACACACTTTGTTCCCTGGCATTTCCTCTCCTCTGCTCCACTGTGCCAGACAGAGAGAGAGAGAGAGAGAGAGAGAGAGAGAGAGAGAGAGAGAGAACACCTAATATAAATCGAGGGAGGAGGAAGGTGTGGGGGGGGAGAAAATTTGAAAAATTGAGTGTCAGGCCGCGTTCTCCCCGATCTGGAGCGTGTGTGGCCGCATTTACATGTTGCTCAGGTACCTTTCAACTGGACGAGAGCTGACATTCATCCGCACGGGGTTGTTGGATCTCCACGGCCGAATGACAATTCCATACGTTAACCTTTCGTTTACGACACACTTGACAACAAGTGGCGGAAGCAGGTGAGCAGGCTGGTGACATCACACTTTTTCAACAGTTGCCAGATTGGCATTCGATCACCCTCTTGGGCATGAGATCATGCACCCAGTAATGCAGTGCAGCGCTGTGTTAGCCCCCAGGTAGCATGTAGTACACCCCAGAGGAGTTTGGAGAGCTTAGCCTATAGCCAAGCCCACCCGCACCGGAGAGAAGCCAACCAGGTCATTGTGCTTGAATGTGCTCCCGGCAACACCAACGCTACTCGAGTACTCGTGACCAAAATAGACTGTGAACAATATTCAATGTTCCCACAGCACCACCGTGTTCTATGAGCCTGGCTCCGCCCTACTGTTGCTTCCAGCTCTTTCTGCTGAGATTATAGTCTGGAAACCCTGGATGGTGAACCTATCAGCACCAACAGTTGGGTTGGGAGAAGTGAACTGTCAGGCGTGTGTTTGGTTTCAATGGCGGTGGAGAAAGATGGAGCGACTCACACAGTTGTAGCAATTCCAATTGACTAAACGCTGTTCAAAAGTTAACCAGAGGTCTACGCCCAGTAGGAGGCAACAACACTGAACTGTTACCATAGACTCACTGTGTTCTGGACAGAATCGCACGTGTGGCGACTTTAAACGAGGTTCCAACGAGAACCAACGAAACTACGGTTAATGTGATTGCATCACTGTGTCCAGAAATGGCTTGGCAACAATTTCAGCTTTGACTGACATGCTTTTGGACCAATAGTATTTGTTTAATCAAAGAAAATTGACCGCTTCCACCACTGTACAGAACACCATGACCAGCTCACGGTAACGCTGTAGCGGTTAGTTCTCGCCACCAGGTACCGCTCTTTCCAACGCTTTATCCAACAGTTGTTTAAATAAATTATAAAACGCTTCTTCCCGTATGGACTGGTCCATCCCATATTTTTCTATCCCGGCGCCATTCTAAAGCCTGCTGGGCGGACCTTCAGTACTAACTGAGATCCTGTCTAAACGAAATATCTGCTGGTAGTCAATCTGATTTGGCTGCAAGCATGAGAAAACACTATCTACCAGCACTATCTACCAGTATTTATAACATTTTGGACCGTGACGTAATTTGATTTCGGTAACACTTTTACGGTAACACTTCCCAATGTTGTGTACAGTCCCTATTCATGAAGCCAATATTTGGTCTGCTTACACCAGGCTAGTGTTCTACTGGCAGCGGTGCCATTTCTGTCATTCTCCATCTCTCCACGTGTGTGTTTTGAGCGTGTGCGCCGTAGGTGCATGTGCGTTAACCGCTACTTCCCAAGCAATGCGGCGAATCTATCTTTAATGAAGCTAACAGCCTGCTCATGTAACTCCCTTCCAAGACGGTATTTCCCTGCAGTAGCTCTGTCACACGCAGACATCAAACGTAGGCGGAGGCAGTTAGAGGTATGGCTCAGGAGGGCACGGTGTTTTGTCACGCGTTATAAGCAACGTGTAACTTTTCCAATCCAGCCCGTTTTCTCTCTGACCTCTGTGCTGTGCCGCCATTTCATCTTTGCTTCATGCCAACTCTGTCCCGGTGCGACTCTTCCCAGCATTGCTCTTGGGAAATGGTGCATGATGGGAAGCCATTCGTGTCTGCTTTGGCTTGGTGCGGATTATGATGCGGGATGTGTGTGTGTGTGTGTGTGTGTGTGTGTGTGTGTGTGTGTGTGTGTGTGTGTGTGTTTGTGTGTCTACGCCATTGCATGAGTGTGGCTGTTTGTGTCTTGTTTCCTTTATTTGACACTCTACTGGAGTGAAAATGGCTGTTTTCTAGTGACACATCATTACAAAGTTCATAAAATATGCACAATTTTAATTACATTTGTATGCCAGTGTTTACATGTCTTATTGAACACATGCACGTATGTTGTTTTAATGGCTTACAAACAGTATTTAGTAGTTGTACAGCTCATGCATTGATTTATAGCGCATTATTCTTGTCAAGACAAAGACCAACATCCAGTTGCTTTGAATCTGGCACCCCTCATAGGCAGCGTGTGGCATTGACCATGCCTGCCAAACCATAGAGTCAGAAGCTAAACTGAGATGATTTCACTGTGTAATCTGTAAAGGTGTCAGAGTTCGTTCACAATATTAAATTGACTTAAATATAACATTATATCGTGGTCATAAATATAACTGTATTTCGTGGTCGTATATATTTTCCAACATTATTAATGGACACTACAACTATAGTACTACCAGGGGTCACAATGCTAGTATAACTAGCACTAGGCAATTAGAGGAGCACTTTGTGAAGTACAGGCTAGTAATTACAACATTCAGATGTATCCTTTTATATTCCTCCACAAGACAAAATAGTCTACTTAATGTTAATGCTATATCTCGTGCGTTGACAAGGCTTGCGGAGCTTTATTCACCCTACAATATAATCTGTCAAGAACATCAAAACCGCCTATTAGCTGTGGATACTGGCCGCATTTATAATGTGCACACTCTCTAATCTAACAGCAACCCACCTTGGGACCTGAAGCCCGGCTAATGACTGCTTCATCACGCATCCCTTATTCTCACAACCAGCCACCACGCTACATCTCATCGCTCATCTCCCTCGGACAATTACCTCCCAATTTTACTTCAATGACGGCGGCCTTTCTCTGTCGGTAAACAATCAAATCACTCCATTGTCAGTGGTAATTGGAGCTCTTTAAATCAAATCAGCCATTATGGGTCTGATGAAGCAGACTCGGCACGTCGTGCGCGGGGGGGGGTAGTGGCGGAGGAACATATTAGCAGCCTCGCGTCGCCTCGCGAGGGGGCTGTGTATGGCGGAGGTTAGCGATACAGCTTTATTAGACGGCGCCGTGATCAGCGCGGCGCTTGTTTGGCTCCTCAAGGACATGTTCTCAGCCCAGATCGCGTTTCACTAACGGGGGTTTCTGGATGCGAGCAGGAGAGGCAGACACTTGACAAGATAGCTGTTTCACACTGCTGTGATCCACTCGTTTAAAAATTGTTGAAAGTACTATTTATTTTATGTATGGCCTGTATACTGTATACTCATTATAGATACAGTATATTCTTAATGCTCCATCTTAGACCTTTATTTTCTTAGTTTGATGTTGTACTTGTAAACAAAACATTATCGTTCATATACAGCGTCACATCATTGAAATGCAAATCAAGAACTCAAACAGACAATGAGTCAATTTTTGAGCTAGTGTATAGCAATTATAATTATGACGAATTTAATTTTGTCATTCATCAGATTCTAGCTCAGAGATCCCTGCTTATTACCCCCGTGTGTTATGCATTGCAGTCTTGTGCAGCCCCCCCCCCCCCAAACCCCCCGCCCATTTCCCACATCGTAAAATTCAATTTTCAATATATCAGTCAATCATTTGTCAAAACAAAGTCACACACAAAGTGTGTGTGTGTGTGCGTGTGCGTGTGTGAGAACCTGTCAGTCATAGGTCTCGACACTTTGTGGATTATATTTTGGCAGTCACTTCCGTTAACAAGGTGTGTTATTAAACTTTAAAAGGACTGGAAATAGCTTGGCCCGCCTAGCTTAATTATGCTCCCAAGCTACAAAGATGGTTCACATCATCTTTCATCTATATTTTTCTCTCTCTCCCTCTCTCTCTCTCTCTCTC
>JAOEGT010078431.1:0-13540 GCA_025447795.1 Speoplatyrhinus poulsoni
GTGTGTTTGTGTGTGTGCGCGTGCTTTTTTGCGTTTGTCTGTTTATAGTGTGTGTGTGTGTGTGTGTGTGTGTGTGTGTGTGTGTGTGTGTGTGTGTGTGTGTGTGTGTGTCACTGCCTCAGAGATTCAACTCCTCCATTTCAGTCTCAAAGTGTCTGAAACTTGCAGCGTTACGGAAACAGCATCCCACACAACCCCCCCCTCCCCAACCCCCTACAGATCTCCCAGACTCACACTACGCTGCTGGAGCTGCTACCGCACAGTGTTATTATCACGGAGCGTACCTTTCCATGTGGAACACACTGAAATACAACTAAGATTTGGTGCTTATTCGATGTTGCTAAATATAATGCTGGTTGATTGGCATGGACTAAGGGTGTGAAGCTGCTGCCTCTGTGTGTGTGTGTCTGTGTCAGAACCACTAAATGTGGAATCTGACACACAAGAAGAGCGGGCTTTCTCTGCAGCCATGTGACCTGACACAACTGCCATGCAGACACGAGGGATGGTGGAACAGACCTGGCTATAGCTGGGACCGGGACGCATCCTTGTACGGCAGGGCTGTCAATATTAACGCAAAGGTTATGGGAAAATGCATTAAAATACAATATATTCATATCATATAAAAGCAATGAGTTTTCAACTGACAGTCATATTGGACTCATACAACATAAGTAGTTTCAAGCTACCGAGGAGGAATTCTTTTTAGCCACTAATGTTTCCTCTTCCATCTCTATTGTGTCATTAGCTTCCTCAGACACACATCTCACTGTTCTGTCTGAATCAAACACAACTAAGACACACAGCCAACGGACGCACCTCTCCGCGCATCTCTCCCTGCCACATTTTTTGATGATATTGGGCAACGTGATATCGCGATAACAATATTGAGTCGATATACTGTGCACCCCTAGTTTAGTCCTGTACTTAGTTTGTCCTGACAGTGTGATACATATCATTCAATATATAATTGCTAAATGTTGTTGCCCACTCGAAACATATTGTATCCTAAACGTTTTCTCCCACCTTAGGAGATGTCACCCGCCCTGAGGCGGCAAATTACATCTCCTCTTGACCTTTTCACTTGCTAAGCTGGGGGTGCAGATCTGCCATTTACACCTGCTGCTGCTTTGTCTGAGCAGGAATGTCAACAGGGGTTCAGTCGATGCGGTGGCTGATTTGTTCTAGCAACCAGGACAGTAGGCAGTGGGTTCTCCCTTCAGAAACCCACCCCCCCATCCCCCCTCCCCCCCACACACACACACACATTGGTCACACGCATTGCCAAGGCTGGGATAGTGTTGTGCGGTGCGGTCTGCAACACTTTGTGTTCTAATTTGCAGAGCCCGGGCTGTGTAGAAACACCAGACTATATTTTTCGGCACGCACACAGAACGGAGCAGCTAGCGTACCATTAAGGAGATATGCTTGCAGAGTTTGAAAAAAGTGTGTTAGCTTGCGATCGCTGATTCCGCCTTTAAGTTACACCAAAGGTGCAATCACGGCCGTTTCTCTCCGCAGGTCTGAGGATCCGTCTGTTCAACCTGTCTCTGAAGCTGCTCACCTGCGCCCTCTACGTGCTGAGGGTGTACCTGGAAAAGCCCTTCACCAATGTGTGGTGAGGCTCTGGCATCGAGTAACTGTAGCCTGGCGTCTCCAGAGCCACAATGCACTTGGTGAACAGGGTGTGGACCAAGAGGAAACCGGCGCTGAGAAATTATTCCAACATGAAGTGCCAAAATCTGCAGTTTCTCAAATGGCCACTTAAGGTTGGCTGCACAGGAGAGTAAATAATCCCCAAAGGCTTTTTATAAAAATATATTAGCCATACATTTATGGGGGCAGGATGGTCTAGTGGTGTGGGTGTTGGGCTCCCAGCCGGAAGGTTGTGGGTTTGAACTAGGGATGGCACGATCCAGTTTTTTCAGTCCCGGAACAGATACCGGCACCTTTGGTATCGACCGATACCGAGTACCGATCCGATTTCAGTGTTAAATAAAGTTTTAAGTTAAGTTGCAAAATAAATGACAGCCAATCTCTATTTTAGGACTTTGCATGCATTTAAGAAACCTGCTGCAGATAGTGTGGCCTGGGTAGGTTAGACATGGCTGATGCTTGACAGTAGACCTAAACGTGTAAATTAATTTAATTGGATTAGTCCCATGGATCGGTTACAACTGTCAAATTGTCACCGATACCGATCCAGCTATTTAAGTCAGTATCAGACCAATTTCCGATCTCAGTATCGTATCGGTGCCATCCCTAGTTTGAACCCCAGTGTTGACCTACCTGCAAGCATCTTTGAGCAACCCCCTAACTTATGTGAGGTAAAATACTGTGAAGCACTTTGGATAAAAGCGCTATATAAATGCAGTCCATTTGCCATGAGAAGTCGGAAGCCGGAAGTATGGGGGGGGCGCAACAGGCGGAGTGAGGTACTGCAAAGATGCGACTCCAGAGCACCAATTTATGGCGTGGACACGCTCTACTGGGGTAGTAGCCTGAGGTCTACGCCCAGTACGAGGCAGCTATTGTAAACCATCCTTATTGGAGCGTGTCCAGACCCTGTTCACCAAGTGCACTGTGGGTCTGGGTACACCAGGCTAAGGTTGGGGGACCACTGGCGCAGTGCATTCTGGGTACTGTATGCTTGTGCGGAAATGTCTCCTGCCAGCAAAGTGCCAGCAGGCTCTGCCTTTTATGTGAGAACATGAGTGGTGTAAATGGTTCCTAGGGGGGACCATTCACACACACGCACAGACATTCTATATATCTCTTGTGTTTTTGTTTGTTTTACAGTAAAAACAGTTGGAACTGCTCCTCAGAAGCGCATGCAGACCCCTCAGAAATCAACTGGTAAGTACTAGTGTCACCTGGTCCTGATGGGCCGCTGCCCTGCATGTTTTAGATGTCTACCTGCTCCAACATACCTGATTCACACGACTGGGTCCTGATAACGAGCTATTCATTAGAATCAGCTGTGTTGGAGCAGGGAGACATCTAAAACATGCAGGACCAGGATTGGGAACACTGACTTAAAGGTATAGTCAGCTATTACAAGATAATTTGTAAGGTGTTATGTAAGATTCATTTGACACGTTTAGTCAAATTCACCAAATTCTCCTCTATCTTACAGTTCTCTGTTCGTGTTGAAAAAATAATCTGATACTTACACAGCTAAATAGGAACATTAACAAAGTGGCAATAACCGTTCACATCAACAAAGCCCGTCGTACTACGCTTTGCTTCACAACGCATTTCAATGTGTGGAGCAGCGCAGTAGAGGGAAATTGTTAGCAATCGCTCTCGAAAATGACTAAAAAGATCAAATCAAATCAAACTCCTTCAAAAGCTCTGCAACCACACCCTGGAAACGTATTGCACATCCAAATATCATTGAAACGTATTGCGAAGCCTATAGGGCATTGTTGTTGTGAGCGGTATTTGCCACTTTGTTTGTGTTCCTAATTACGCAGCCAAGGCTGTGTAGAAGTACTGGGATTATTTTTTCAGCATGCACGGAGAAAGCTAGCGAAATGCGAGGAGATATTTGTTGAATTTTACAAAAGGTCTATTATCTTACAATAGCTGACTATACCTGTAAATGTTGCGCTATCATGAGGCTTGTGCCTTTGAGCTAATTTCTTTCTTTTTTTTTTTAAAGGGATTTAATCTTCTGGGTGACCAGACAAGGACCTTTATGGGCTATACAGGTGAGATGAATTAACTCCTGGACCACTAAATCAAATTCCACTGGGCATAAACTACAATGTCTCTCACAAGGAATATCAAAAAGACCTCAAAAGCAGACTACAATCCAAACAATCATTTAATATGGACAAAAACTTCAAACTGGCACAAAAATGACTAGCGAAAGGAAACACAGCTAGAAGCTCCGACAATGTCAAGACAATCTGACATAGAACAAAAGAGGGCTATAAAGAGTTAACAAGGTCTAATTAGGACCAGGTATGATGCATCCTTGATTGGTTCCCAGATGGACAGACCAGGACAGGGAACTGACCGGGAGAGGATACTGTAGTTACAGACCATAGACGGATTAATAGATAGACACAAGGAAAGACACTGGAGTTCTTGACCTCAAGCATATGTAATACGCATGTGCGTAGTACAACATGAAATAACAGACGTTTTTGTTTTAGACTGTGCTGTTATAATTGCAGGCATGTTTTGTTTAATATTTAGCATTTACACCGAAGGTATAATCAATGTTGTGCTCTGCAATTCACCGGCCTTTGCTCGTGCAAGAGACATGGATGAGTAGCAGCAGGCACTAGCATAGGACTGTGTTGGCATGGTTATTATGTCATCACAAATAATAACTCAAACTGGCATTATTGACATTGTTAGACTATATATATATATATATATATATATATATATACACAGTATATATATATATAATGTCATCACAAATAGTCATTCAAACTGGCATTATTGACATTATATATACACACAATCACCAAAAGAATATTATATAGCACCATTTGAGTGTAGCATCTGCAAGCATTAAAACCGATTGTATTGCAGATGGTTATTCCTGCTGCAGTACCACCTGTCACCACACGACACGGCTGCTTCAAGCCTAGAGTCAGATCCTGCCCCCTCTGATACAGACACGCCCACAAACATTCACCCAATCACCACACACAGAATAGAGTAGAAGGAACAAAGAGGCAGAGGGACCTGTGACAAAATGCTCCATGCGAATGTTTGCTATGACATTATTTAATTTCTTTGCTTTCTTCTTCATGTTTTTTTTTAATTCAAAGCTCATATGAGTCTTGAGTGTTATTTCTGTTGAGAATATGATGCTCCAAGACTGGGCATTTCATTGCCAGCAGCAACCATTGTATTGTTATTGTGCATTAGACAAATAGTTTTGATTACATTTAAATCAATTTGGCCTAAACGAATTGCGGTGCTTTACCAGAACGGCCCAGCTTCTAAATGACATCCCGTCAGACAGTTAGCCTTCGCTGTACACATGGCAGATGCTGCCTGTTTTGTCAAGTCATCTTATTTACAAAGCAAAAACAACCAATGGTGACCAAACTTTCTGGACAGTTATGCAATTAAAAAGCATATAAACATACAACAATAAATGGAAACATGAAAAGTGACACAAGTGTTACAAGTGTCCCTAAACTGTCTGTAATAAAAACAAATTTTAAGACGAGACTTAAATATCTCTTAAATATCTATAGTGGTGGGTGTGGATTGACCTGGTTAAAATTATGGATGGCACGATCCAGTTTTTTCAGTCCCAATACCGATAAAGATACTGGCACTTTGGTAACGGCCGATACCGAGTACCGATCCGATTCCAGTGTTAAATTAAGTTTTAAGTTAAGATGCAAAAATAAATCACAGCCAATTTCTATTTTAGGACTTAGATGCATTTTATAAACCTTCTGCTGATAGTGTGGCCTGGGTAGGTTAGACATGGCTGATGCTTGACAGTAGACCTACACGTGTAAATTAATTTAACTAGATTATCCCCGTGGATCGGTCCAATTGTCACTGATACCGATCCAGCTTTTTAAATCAGTATTGAACTGATTTCTGATCTCAGTATCGTATCGGTGCCATCCCTAGTTAAAATGGGGAGGTTATTCCACAGCCTAGGGGCCACAACCAAAAATGCACGCTCAGCCTTTTTCATCCTATATGTGGAATATTTTATAGAGATTGGTTGTATGATCTAAGGGACGTGGATGTGTCTCTATGCTTTACACTCCAGGTCACTGTGGCCATGATCAGTTTTCTGGAGACCATGCTCATCACATATCTAAGCTACAAGGTAAGGAGTCTCTCTCTCCCCCACTTCCCCTTCTCTCCATTGCCCCACCTTGCACGCGCGCGCACACGCACAAAACACACACAAACACGCGCACACACACGCACACACACACACATACACACACACACGCACACGCACACACACACCCACACTGCATGCCAAGGTGTTACAGCTGGTCTGAAGAACTTTTATCATTGGATACATATCCTCAAGCAGATGCCCTACGTACCTACCCCACGCATAATGTTTAATAGCATACCCTACATATAATGTGTAATAGCATACCTTATGTGTAAGGAAAGTTTTTGATATTTTACATATGGACTGGAATATTAAAGTTTATGGTTATATTGGAATATGATGTTGTTTGTACCTTCATGTGTAAGTGTGTTGTAACTTTATCTGCAGTTCTGTTGCTTTTCTAGGCCAGGTCACCCTTGAAAAAGAGATTGATCTCAATGGGTTTTCCCCTGGTTAAATATAGGTTTTTCATACTGTGTTGATGTAGTCAGGTAATGTTATGTGGATGTGTCTGTCTACTGTAAGTGAATGTATGATGCCGTGTGCACACACAGCAGTTATTCAGTCAGTACGGAGGCTTGTTAAAGGCCATAACACAAGAACATTAGCATTAGCATTAGCCTACCTATTGAATTAAACATAACCCAGCCAGTCTGTTTTATTTAGTATGCCTCTTCTTGGCACTGCTACTGCATCCAGCCGGGAGCAGTGCAGGGACACGCTGTGAAAGTGAGACAGCACATTACTAGTCATTTACCTTGATTGGGAGTCTCTGGGCCCTTAACGTAACATAACTGGGTCAATATCTTCCCTTCCGCTGTTGTTGTTGTTGTTGTTGTTGTTGTTGTTGTCTTACGGTAGGAACTCACCGTCTAATTGAGAGACACCTCACAGCCCTGGTGTTCTGTCTGCTGTCTGTTTTTAAAGGGGAACATTTGGGAGCAGATCTTCCAGATGTCATTCATACTGGAGATGATTAACACAGTGCCCTTCATAATCACAGTGAGTGCTGAACCTTAGCGTTGGACCATACAGCGATGTGATATTGTAGTACCAGACAGCAGGTTATACTGATTTGGAATTGTTCTGAAATACTTTTAATTTTTTCAATATACATAATATCATTATTACAGTACATTGTATAAATATTCGATATAGACTAAATTATTATTATACTAAAATATTGTTATTGATAAACAATACACACATTTGTGTGGTTGCTGATTGCAAGTCATTGTTTCTTATACATGTTATGAATTCTAGGTAATGTTGAATGAATAAGTAAATGCTTTGCATGAGGTAATTTGGAGTCTCGCACAATTTTTACAGATTTTCTGGCCTCCGCTGAGAAACATATTTGTCCCTGTGTTTCTGAACTGCTGGCTAGCCAAATGTGCCCTGGAGAATATGATTGTAAGTACACCTACATGCATTACATTTATAGTGTATAGGATTGTCTAGGTTAGGTGGTTGACGCTTGCTCAATAGGTTGTGGGTTCAACCCAGAGCAAACACAGCCTACCTTTGAGCATCATCAAGCAGCATATAACTATAATATGCAAGACTGTGCGCTTTATGCACTTGTTAAGGCCAACCAAGAATAGCTTTTAGTCAGGAATAGAATGAGATTTTAAACGTTTACAGTAACATTTGCACTAATGTACTAATGAATAGGTGCAATGTCTCCGCTTTCATAAGCTTCCTGCTGCTTACTAATGACCTGTTGTTGCTGTTTACCTTTACTTACCTTCTGTGAAATAACCAAGTGTTGCTTTCTGCCTGTCTTCCATTGATAAAGCCAAGTCTAATATTTATGCAACTACAATAAAATGCGTCCTTTTTGCAAGTCTGTGTGTTGGTTTGTTTGCAGCGGTTGGTCTGCCAGAGAGAATAAGCAGGACTAAATGAATGACCCATGCTTTGCTCGTACACAATTGTGTGTCTTTTAAAGGTGTAGTCAGCTATTGTAAGCTAAACGTAAACAAATACACTTTTTGTCTATTTCACTTGCTTACCGTTTTCTGTGTGTGCTGAAAAAATTATCTGATACTTCTGCACAGCCTAAGGGCAAGAGAGGGTTTTATCCACAGACCATGGATGCTGTATGTTGTCACGGTGATTCAGATTAAACCATTTACAGGCATCGTGAAGGCTGTTTTTTTCAGCAGTTTATTGGGTTCGGCAGATGGTAGGGTCTTGAGCCAAGGGGACCGGAACGAGAGAGAGAGAGAGAGGGGTAAAGGGAGAGAGAGAGAATGTTTAGCCATACGGAAAGCCCTAACAAGGTGTTGGACGGTACATCACCAGACCTTGCTGTCAGCGCGGGAAAGAGAGGTCATGTTACCATTTCCTGATTGGAGAATCCAATGCTAATCGAATGATGCTACCTGTGCTTCCAGAACGACCTCCACCGCGCCATCCAGAGGAATCACTCTGCCATGTTCAACCAGGTTCTCATTCTCATCTGCACCTTGCTTTGTCTGGTGTTCACCGGGTAAGTAGTGGTAATATTAATACACTTTATTTATGCAGCACTTTCATATAGAGGTTGCCACTCAAATCACTTTACAATTGAAGAAATTAATAAAGAAACAGGATGAAATTGTAAAATGAAAATAAACAATAATACAAAAACTAAATAAGAGGCCGCATGTTACAAACAAGATAGATTAAACTGTAATGTAAGGTACATTTAATATAACTATTCCCTGGAGGAGATTTCCTTTATCCTTTCTACTGGCATTGTCTCTTCTCATTGGACAGTTCTAAAAGTAAAACGATGGAATTACTTCTCACGGAGAACTAGTCGCGGTGCACGTGCATACATGCATACTTGCACTAACCTACATGCAAATGCACGTGCACTAAACTATTCACAATAAGTAAACAGTGGCGGCTCCTGCCATGAACGTCTAATTTCCGACATTGCTGAAATTACCCCAAATGGGCGGGAGGCTGTACGTATAGGCTACTCCACAGAACATTGGACGCTGACTGGATTAATATATTTAGAGGCAGGACAGCCACAGCAAGCTTTACTCTGTGGTAAAGTTTGAAATTCCCTCCTCCCCATTTCTCCTTTTGGTGGGGCCTGAGGAACAACACCGTCCCTGTAAGTTAAAACATTTGTAAGGAAACACCTGTGGGATCAGCTTGGGCTCGTGCCAGAGTGACCAACACAACCATGTTGGCTGACATGTGACTAATGCTGTCTGAAGAATGGGATGCCATCCCACAGCAGTGTGTTACCAGGCTGGTGACCAGCATGAAGAGGAGGGCTCCTGTTTGTTAAGATAATCTATTGTTAAATTGCCAATATGTCTTGTTTCTTCAGACAAAGAAACGCTGTTTGTCATTGTCAGAGAAAATTTGGCTAAATATTCATGGGCACAACCCACATGATCAGCTCTGCTGCTCATCCCACAAATGTATGTTCCTTACAAATGAGGCACCATTTAAAAGGGAGATAACAAGGCCTTCCAAAGATTTATTGCCAAGAAGCATTGTTACAACAAAGACATAATCTACCAAACATCAATTTTCTTTACTTTTGGTGTTATGTTTAGATGACACACTCTTTAATGTACAATTAGACAATATGAAAGCAGATAGAAATGGACAAACATAGGTTTATTCATTGTTTAAATCAGCATGTCTCTAGTCCTAGAAATGTTCTATGCATGACGTTTTTAGAAATTTAATTTATTACAACTCATAAAGGTTATGTGTTATTATAGAAATGACAGAAGTTGATCAAACAACTGCCAACTGTACCTCAAATATGATAACAGGAGTAACTTGAGAATACATCCCGGTAGAGTAAGGTTGGTTGTACAGATTCTGTGAATGAGGAGTTACTTCATGGTGAATGTCAACATGAGAATACTGAAGCAGGGAAACGTCTAGAGTTTAAAGGTCTAAAGGGGGAGCCCAGCATGTCAACGTTGATATTAGATTTCAACCAAAATCACACAATAGACACTGACTGTGCTATTTAACTCATTTCATTTAGTCGCTGACTTCTTACTGAGACACAAACACATTTTGTGGATGTAGAAAGGCCAGAGCGATCAATATAGTCGGTCTTAATCAACAAACTAATGAAAGCTAAAGTTATATTCAGCCTGGCACCTTTTGCAGGGCAATTTGATTGATTTGATTGAATTTTCTCCAGGCAGGATTTTAATGATAAAACCTCACAGCATTAGTACTGTGAGGTTTTACCAGGCTAGTTTAATGCCTTTTAAGTGTCTGACACTGGCAACATGGCAAGACTCCATATTTATTCAAATCCATATGTATTATACACTTAATGCCAAAGTCAAAACCAATGTATTTGTATAGCCATAAATCACAGTTAAAAGTGATTCCCGAGCCCACAT
This sequence comes from Speoplatyrhinus poulsoni, assembly GCA_025447795.1. Taxonomy (NCBI): domain Eukaryota; kingdom Metazoa; phylum Chordata; class Actinopteri; order Percopsiformes; family Amblyopsidae; genus Speoplatyrhinus; species Speoplatyrhinus poulsoni. Next base: position 10,228 of record JAOEGT010078431.1, read on the forward strand.
TTGACGTGGTAATATAAATAACAGCCTCAGTACAGTTACAGTAGACATCGCAAGACGAATTCAGAGGAAAAAAACGCGAGTTTCTATCTGTTACCGTTATGAAGATATGACACGAAATATAAACCTATGCCATGAATAGAAACATTATACATTTTCTGTCGGACTTTGCCGACGTGTCGTAAAGACCATACTATGCCAAAAACAAGCCGTAAACCAATCTCTTTAGCGGAGTGTCAGGATTATGAAGGAAAACACCCTGAGCTTCTACTGTAGCAATTAACATTCTGAAGACATGAAACGAAATATAGACCTATGCAAAACCCGCGCCCGACGGGGATCTCTGGTTTACAGGGTTGAAATGGTGTTTTCTGTCTATTGCTGCGTTTGTAGCAAGACACTACCTCCTCCTCTGCATCTTTCCCCTTTCTGTTCGGTTGTGATGCTCGTGTTCTCTTCTGTCTGCGTTTGTTTATAGCTTGTGTTAGTTGTTGCTTCTATCCTGCCTGTCTTACGTATTGCCGTATGATTCTCTGACTGCTTGTGTTCTAATATATTGCTTATACCAGACGATAGCGCCTTGACATAAATTGGATTAGAATAGTTTACCGCATCTTTACTACTCTGCAGTAATAGCGCTCTAGACGTGCATTGGATTCGAATCGCTTACTGCACATTTACGACAGTACCGCTAGTAATTGCACTTGGTGACGACGGTAGCGTGTGCCACTCTGAGACTGAGCTCCGAGACCCAGTTGAGCTCCGAGACCCCAGCTGAGCTATGAGACCCAGCTGAGCTCCGAGACCCCAGCTGAGCTCCGAGACCCATCTGAGCTCAGAGAACCAGCTGAGCAGTCTCACCTCGCCGCAGGGCCTGTGGGATCCAGCACCTGGAGAGGGCAGGCAGGAACCCCCTGTCGCTGTTCAACGCCCTCTACTTCTGCATCGTCACGTTCTCCACGGTGGGCTACGGCGACGTCACGCCGTCCAGCTGGCCCTCCCAGCTCCTGGTGGTCATCCTCATCTGTGTGGCGCTGGTGGTGCTGCCCCTGCAGGTAACGGTGGTCTCATGGGGGGAATATCACACAACAAAAACACCTCTCCCTTCAATGTCATAGGGTGCTCCCTGAGAAGCTCCACCCCCACACACATTGTGAAGGCTGGGATGTTGTTGTGCGGTGCGGTCTGCACCAATCGCGTACTGTACCTTTAACAATGTACAGTAGTTATAGAACAACTTGCAGTGTGTCACCTCTGTCTCACGCTGAGCTCCTGTTTGTTCTGCTCTGAGATGTTGATGCTTACATTTAGTGGTACATTCATACAGAGTAACTTTAAATACAGACAAATAGATAAGATAAATAATTATTCTGTGTTTACCCTCAGAAAGAACTTGCTGTTAATGTGACGTTTGCAGAGTGCTAACGGGAAACGCACAGATCTCAAGCTTAGTGGTGCATGACATGTTCATGATAATTTGCGTTTGCAAGAGTGTTGGTCTTGATGTTGTTTGGATATTTGTTTTGATGCTCTATATTTTATCATGCCTAATATGGTTGAGATTAATCATTAGAGGCTGCATATTGTCCGGACCTACAATGAGAGCAATGAATGAATCATAACTGGGTCTCTTACAATATCTAAAGCACTAGCATTGGATCCAGGTCAGCTCAAAAACACAAACATACTCATCAATGCCATCCTTACTGAAATATGATGATGGCGTGCGTGCGTGTGTGCGTGTGGTAATTCCCTGTGGTACAATATAGTTAATATGTTTAATGAAACCCTGCTACTGCCAGACTCAGCAGTCAGCAGTGTACACCCCATAACATCACATCTACTGCATATCCACAGAGCAAATTAAAAGCTGTTGCAAATAATGTTGTTTTAATGAAGATGCTAGTCTTTACCTATAAATATACCATAATGGGCATCGTAGCATTGTCAAGGAACATGAGTCTACGTAGGTCTATATAGCTGCGTACTGTGTATATATATTAACATATACCGTGCATATATGAATTTTCTTTGTTGCTATTCAAGTGTAAATTAACCCTACAATGTGTTTTTGAGCTGTAAAGTAATAGGACTTATCTGTGATAACACACATCAATGCTGGTGCATGGGGTGCAGCTGTACTTTAAAGGTGGAGTCAGGCTCAGAGCTGGGGTGCAGCTACACTTTAAAGGTGGAGTCAGGCTCAGAGCTGGGGTGCAGCTGTACTTTAAAGGTGGAGTCAGGCTCAGGGCTGGGGTGCAGCTGCACTTTAAAGGTGGAGTCAGGCTCAGAGCTGGGGTGCAGCTACACTTACTGTATATACACTTATATATTATATATATTTTCTGTGCTGTCATGGTGGACGCCCTGTTGACCTCCTGGCTGTGCTGCTTGTGCAGTTCGAGGAGCTGGCCTACCTGTGGATGGAGAGGCAGAAGTCTGGCGGCAACTACAGCCGGCACCGGGCCCAGACGGAGAAGCATGTGGTGCTCTGTGTCAGCTCTCTGAAGATAGACCTGCTGATGGACTTCCTCAACGAGTTCTACGCTCACCCCAGACTACAGGTACAGTCTGTCTGTCTGCCTGCCTGTCTTTCTGACTGTCTGCTTGTCGGTCTGCCTGTCTGTGTGCCTGACTGTCTGTTTGTTTGTTTGTTTGTCTGTCTGACTAACAACATGTAGAGTCTGTCTGTCTGTCTGTCTGTCTGTATGCCTGTCTGTCTGTCTGCCTGTCTGCCATTACATTTGCCATGATGGAGACATGATGGAGGTGTGGTGGACACATGATGGAGGTGTGGTGGAGACATGATGGACACATGATGGTGCTCACATCCTTGTCTGTCTCCGTCCCACAGGACTACTACGTGGTGATCCTGTGCCCCACAGAGATGGACATCCAGGTGCGGCGGATCCTGCAGATCCCCCTGTGGTCCCAGAGGGTCATCTACCTTCAGGGCTCTGCCCTCAAGGACCAGGACCTCATGAGGGCCAAGTGAGTGGTGGGCGACGGCCGCGGGTCCACTCCATGTTTGGACAGTGTAATGTTAGCATTAGCAATGTTAGCATTATTATTGTTAGCATTAGCAATGTTAGAAATAGCAATGTTAGCATTAATGTTAGCATTAGCATTGTTAGCAATAATGTTAGCATTAGCAATTTTAGCATTAGCAATGTTAGCATTAATGTTAGCATTAGCATTGTTAGCATTAGCAATGTTAGCATTAATGTTAGCATTAACATTGTTAGCATTAATGTTAGCATTAGCAATGTTAGCATTAATGTTAGCATTAGCATTGTTAGCATTAATGTTAGCATTA
>JAOEGT010078442.1:0-15244 GCA_025447795.1 Speoplatyrhinus poulsoni
TTTCACACTCTAAGTTACGACCTTTCAAAACTTATTTTTTCGGTTTCGAATTGTGGCAGGATTCTCATCCCATATCTAACCACCCTACTTTTTTTTCACACGTAGAGTACTGAGTTTCATCTGCCAGAGATCTCCTTGTCCAGCCTTAACACTCTGCTTCAGAGAGTAACAGAGAGAATAGGCAGAAAGGAGAGCTGGGACAGTGATCGCAGGCATTGGGGACCTGTTCATTCAGATGATGTTTCCATGGTGGGGACAGTAAACAGCTTGAGACAGGGAAGAGCCGTCCATCAGATGAGGCATTATGAAGAGTAAGTAACCCAAGATGTTACTGGATACCTCAGTAGTTTCAATTGATTATTTGGTTTGATTTCCTGTTAAGTTTAGCAGCTAATATTTACAGCCATTCTACTTTGATACTAATAATGAAACAATGGACAAATAGATAAAAGGATATTTAGCACAGGATAATTTACTGTACTTGTGGTATTTATATTTAAGCTTATTCTATTTAAACTTATTGAGTTATCTTATGTATCCCAAATGCATAATGTAATGGGGTCTGAACATGGTGTATTAAAAACAAAATGATTACATCATGGTCAATGGAAAAATCATTTTCGGTGTTAAATGTTTTTTGAGACACTGCATTTGCTTCTCTATTCTTATTGCTAACGGTGCTAAACATTTTATATTTTTAAGGGACTCAAGAGTAAGAAGACAGACATATGGTCATAAAGGAAAAATCCTCCCTCCAATCCACCAACGACCCAGAGATCCTGTCATCCTGGCCATGACCAACAAGAACATGACCACAATCCAAGACTGACTTTATAAAACAGATCATGACTGTATGGAGCTTCAGAAACGCTAACATGATTTATTGTTTTATTGAAAAGCAGCATTCTTTCACAAATGATACCTATTGACTTCCACAGCAGTATTATTCCCTAATTGTGTAAAGATAAATAAAAAAGAAAGAATAGCCATTCACTCTAAAGTGAAGACTAACCATTTGAATATCCATATGAAGTTTGACTTCAAAATAATCTTTGAACTTTATAAATAAACTAATAATTTAATATGAACATACAGTATAATTTGCAGTTGAGAAAACATTCAGTATTTTAACTCATGCTTATTAACTCTTGTAACAATGCGTTCCAATATTTAGTGCAGTAACTATATTGTTACAAAATCATAAAGGGCACAATTCTATTTCAAAAATGGTAAAAAAAATTATAGAAAACAAGCACTAACCTAAGAAGGCAGTTTTGTGGTGTTTACATATACTATTTGGACAATACCAACATGGAACATTGATTTTAACATTTTGCTTGATAGGACATACAGTACTGTGCCATGTAAATAGTTGATGGTCAACTATGTCTCCATTGTCAACCAAAAGTTTGGTTATACGATTATAAATATACTGTATATAAAATATATACACTGTAAATTTTGGTCTAGGAGTATGCATTTTGGTGAAAAACAGTTCCATTTACATTTCAATATTTTCCTTTCTAGCTCCTTTCATCCAGACACACAGATAGTACAATGATTGCTGGATGCAGGCAGCATTTCATTCAAGTGTTTCATTCAACATTTTACATTCTTAGGTGAGATGAGCCCTGAGGAACTCTACCTGTTATATACATTGTCAATCTGTAGACATATATTGTACGAACAGACATCAAAACACTAAAATAATGCACGAATGCTAATAGTTATAATGAAGGGTTGAACAAGGCACAATGCCCACATGGAGAAATGGTAGCTGTCATGTCTCCATGTTAGACTTTTCTTGAAGACAGTGAAGAATAGTCCCTATTGGTTTACATTCCATTCTTCCATAATCCATTTCAAAATGGCAGACAACATGCACTGAGCAGCTCAGCTGTCAATTAGACATTAGCAAAAAAACTGACCTTTGCGAAAGAAGTATGCTGGTCTATTCATATACTGTAACATGTCTTCTGCTTCACAATCACACTGTACTGTCCCGGGAGTTGCAGCCTACAATAAAGAGAGCAGCAGGGTCCTTACGAGAGATTTCCCCAATGCGCTTGGAACCATTTACAGAGGACAACTTGAAATCATCCCATTCACTGCCACTACTGTTGCTAGTCTCACTGCTGACCCCTCTGGTCATTACCGGCTTCTCCTGCATTGTCTCTTTGGGTTGGGGCATAGCAGTCATTGCCATGCTACTTTTTGCCTTGCCTCCAGTAGATGTACTTGGATTGGCCTTGTCAACATTAGATTGAGCTTTTTTAGCTGTATCCTCTTTTGGTTTGCTATCAGCGGATATGCCAGATTGGGGAGCCTTGCTTGGCGGTCGTGATTTGATTGGAGGCTGTGGTAGGATGGTGGGTGGAGCTGTCCGTTCAGCCTGGGCGGCCCCATTGTTGATGATCACCTCTGTAAGGCAACCGTCATCACTCTGTTCATTCGCAAAATTAACAAATACCTGCAATGGGAAATTCAATATAAGTACAGAATATAAATAAATAGCACTTTTTCAAAACTGGAAGCAAGTCCGCAGCCAAGAACACTCAAAATCACACGAGGGCTCAACTCAGCCCTTCTTATTTACACCCTGAGTTTGGACCTTTGATAAGGTTGCAATAGGTAATGTAGCGCCCATGTTCATCCAAAGTGACCTACGATGAGTACAAGTACATTACATTTACAAGGAGCAGGTAGAGGTTAGTCATCTTGCTCAGGGGTGTTCCCAGGTCCAACACACAGACCACTAGACTATCCTGCCCCCGGCCAGGCAGGCATGTGTGTACATATATTCAAGGCAAGCTAGCCAGCTTCACCTGGTCCAGAGTGGTCTGTGAAACAGAGAAGTCCACAATGCCCAGCCCTTCATAGTTGTTGGACAGCTCATCAAAGATGTGCGCCAGGCAGCATGTGTGAGACGGAAGCTGGTACTGGAGGACGTTGTGGTGGCGCCCTTTCAGCTCAATGCCAGGGAAGGAGGTCTTGATGTAGGTGTCCACCGGGCACGTCTCCTGCATGGGCGGAGTCTTCGCCAGGCGAAGGACAACAGTGTAGCCATCGCCAAATCTGAGAGGACGAGGTGAGAAATGACCGCCGCCCTTCTAGCAGAAGCAGTACCAGAGTGGTAGAATGTGACATGTACTATATGCACAGTAATATCTCCACCATCTAGTCGATACCTTTCCATGTAAGAAAGCCTCTGTTGACTCAGTACTGTACACATGCTAATACTGTAAATACAGCATGCACGTTAAAAGGGATACTATGTGATTGGAAGCAAATTTTTATTTATTTATTATTAAACCTTTATTTAACCAGGAAGGCACATTGACATAAGAATCTCTTTTTCAAGAGCGTCCTGCCAAGATAGACAGCAGCAAGTCATATACAAAAACAATGGCACAATATTTGCAAGCTAATACACATTTAGTCAAATTCACCAAATATCTCCTCGCATTTCGCTAGTTTACCGTTTTCTGTGCATTTGGAAAAAAATATCTGATACTTATACCTGGCTCCGTAAATAGGAACACAAAGTGGCAAACACCGCTCACAACAACAATGCCCTTGGCTTCGCAATGTATTTCAATGTGGGGCAGAGCTTCTGTGGGAGTTTGTTTTGATTTGAGCTCAAAGTTAGCAAGCGTTCTTAAGAATGACAGACCCTGCTTTAATTTGTTATACATTGATGCCCATTACTATGATTATATAATATACCTTCTTGTGCATTTATTGCATTTTAAGTTACAGACAGTACAATGTAATATCAAGACAAATACATATCTGTAATGCCAAAAATAATGTTGCTTTTTTAATTGAAAATGTAAAGTTCTCAAAGCTATCACTTATAATCTACTGTAACTGAGTGCAGATGGTTCTTACCTGTTCTTGAGGTGCTGAACAGATCCCAGGCACTGGAACCTTCCATTTACCATGATGGCCATCCTGGTGCACAGAGCCTCACACTCCTCCATACTGAGCACACACACATGCAGCACATTAGCATGCAGTGGACACAGAGGTGACATGTTCTCACCTCTTTAGTATCAACAAATGTGTTGTCTAACAGCATTCCTCTAACAATATAGGCTTCAATGTGCTGGTGTAACTGGATTCTTTGTGTGATGCTTAGTGACAGCTGTCAGTATTGGTGCTTCCTTATGACAGACCTGTGGGAGGTGAGGACCACAGCCCGTCCTTCCTTAGTGACGCTGAGGATGCAATTCCACAGAAAGCGTTTAGCCGTGGGGTCCATACCAGTGGTGGGCTCATCCTAACAAGCACATCAACATGCAGCTTTACAATGGGATTGGCCTGTAAGGCATTTACATATTCTGAGCATAATGCATGATACGGATAAACACAAATGTCACTACACGTCAAGGTCAGACTACTTGAGAAAGATGAAAGATACGATGAGTGGCACTCACCAGGAATATAACAGGAGGAGAACCGATGAGGGAGATGGCAGTAGAGAGCTTCCTCTTGTTCCCTCCGCTGTATCCCCCAGCCTTTCGCTCAGCATACTGCGTCAGCCCGAGCTTTCTGACCCCCCACCGAGCCACCTATGGCAGAACACAGGAGCTACCTTAGCATAGCTTTCTAACCTACTCTGTCAACATGGTGGCACATCAAATTAAACGCCAAATAAATCAAAATAATTTCATTCCTTCCCCATAAAGTATAATTTGTCTACTAAAAAGGACCCTATCAAAAGTAGCATCTACAGCACATTAATTAAATTACAGGACAGTATAATACCTGCATGACATATTCAGACATTGGTCTACGACAGTGCTACAGTATTCAACTCCGGGGCTGGAGGGCCGCACCCTGCATGTTTTCGATGTCTCCCTGCTCCAACACGCCTGATTCATGGTTGTTAGAAGCCTGATAATGACCCGTTCATTTGAATCAGGTGTTGGAGCAGGGAGAGATCTAAAACATGCAGGGTGCGGCCCTCCAGGGCCGGAGTAGAAGAGCCCTGGTCTACTGGGTTACCTTGGCGACCTCATCCTCTGGTACCCCACGCAGACGGGCGTAGAACTCCAGGTGTTCCCTGCCTGTCAACAGGTCACTGATGGCATCAAACTGGGGGCAGTAGCCCATCAGCTGGTGGACACGCCCCATCTCTGTTAAAACACTAGAGCACCGTGCCGTTAGAGCGAGAATGACGGCCTAGGACCACCTTCGCTTAATAAGAGGAAATGGAAGCAAACAATTGTACCTGTGGTGGTTGAGGAACGCCTCTCCGTGAGTGACAGGTGTGTCTCCTGTTAGCATGCGGAACGTTGAGGTCTTCCCTGCCCCGTTCACCCCAAGCAGGCCAAAACACTAAAGGGCACAGGTCACTATCAAGTTAAGATGAAACGTCATCAATATTATTGTCCAAGATACATTTATAATAACAACTCTCACAATTAGGTCATTTAAATAGACACTTTCATCCAATCCAATTCCATTTACAGTGAGAGGTTTTGCTCAAGGTCAAGGATGCCCACAGCTAAACTGGTCGGGGCATAGAACCATGACCCTTTTACTGAACAACAATGACACACCAGCTGTTATTATTTTGGTACCAACCTCGCCACGAGGAATTCCTAAGCAGACGCGATTCACTGCTGGCTTTCTGCCAGCTTTATACACCTGTGGAAAGAAACGCATATTTGGAGTCGGCTTTGAAAAAGGCTAATTGATACATCAGCTTTTCTTTTTTACATTACATTCAAGTGGTATAATGTAAACACGGGTGTATTGTTATTCTGTGCGTGGTCCACGTACCTTGCTGAGGTCAGTCATGGTGAGGATGTCTTTCTGGGCTTTTCCACTCTTCACCCTCTCTCTCTCCTTGGCTACATCCTCATCCTCTGGACCAAGGGGGGGCAACTCCTGCATTGCCCACCATGGCCTGGGTGAAGGGCAGACGACAGTGTCCAGTGAACCTGAAGCACTTAGCTTACCTGGGGTCAATCAGTACTCAGATATCTGACCAATACGCATATTTAAAAGCTATGCTCCTCATCTGATCTAGTCAGATGTCTACAGTTTAAACAAGTAGCTCCAAACGAGCCTTGATTAAAGGTATAGTCTGCAATAGAAATCTAACTGTAATACACTTTTTGACAAATGCACCAAATATCTCTACACAGCCTTGGCTCAGTAAATAGGAACATAAACAAAGTGGCGAACACCGCTCATGCCCTAGGCTTTGCAATGCATTTCAATGCGTGAGGCAGAGCTTCTGAGGGAGTTTGTTTTGATTTGAGTAGTTGAGTGGAATCTAGAATATTTCATTTACACTGTATGCAATCCGGTTTAAGTTGGTGGAATTCAAGTTTAAAAAAACATGTTTTTCAAAATCTGACCTGAAGCGAATGAAGAACTTGTACTGGAGAAGAACAGTGAAGATAAAGAAGACAACCCCCTCCACAGCCATTGCAAACAGGTTCTTCCCAACAAAGTCCCACTCCAGAGGGTTCAGTTTCTGCTTGGTGCCTGGGACAAATGCAGCACATTGACTACATCAGACAAATACACAAAACACACACAAAGAAAATGGTACAGGGCAATGAGTGACCTGCACAACGTAACACAAGCTGATGAGATGAGTTGTGTAAGCCTATGTACTTCTGCATGTGCTTTTCATCTAAAAGAATCATGTTCTGTGTTTATGAAAATGCAGGCCATTCACTGCCTGTATATCATTTGATTTAGTAAGCAACAAAATATTTGGGTAAGTGTGTAAATGTGCAAATGTATGTGATTTATTTCATATTCATTATGCAATGGCCAGGTTTCTGTTGCTGTTTCCATGTATGTAACACTTTTTATGAACAGGCTGAATCTTGTATGTATACCTAGTCTCTGGAAGGCATCGACCATGGCTTGGTTCTTGGCCATGTCGATGAGTCCTCGGCCCAGGCAGAAGTGGGGGAAGATGAGGAAAACCTTTTTCAGGATCCTGTTTACTTCATTTAAGTGCTACAAGTGAGAAATATCAGTTATTTAAAACAGCATTTACAGCTTGATGCTAATTCATATTTAATGCGGTTTGTGTTGACTTACAAAATGTGTGTAAATAAAATGCAACAAGATATGTTTGCGATTTTCTTCATCCAATCATGTGCCAAGAGTTCATATTCAACGGTAGTGTGATAACAGTGGGCCTTCTCAATGAGTTTATGACTGATGACAAAAATCTTTCTTCTCAGCTTTAATGGATGTATACTTTACACAACATAAGGCTACTCTATTAGTATACCCTTCTCAAAACCTGGATGTTTAATAATGTAATAATTATTCCAGATGTTAACAAATTAAATAACTATACTGTAATGACATTAGGCTAAATTCCTAGGGGCTCGTTCATACATTATAGTTCAGTGGTCCCCAACCCTGGTCCTGGGGATCTACTGCCCTGCATGTTGTAGATGTCTGCTGGCTGGAGCCTGCTGGCTCCAACACACCTGATTCTAATGGATGGCTCGCTATCAGGCAACTGCAGAGACCCATTCATAAATGTTCTCGTGTTCTCATAAGCAGCATCTACCTCATCCAGGAAAAGCTCTAGGACGAAAGTGGCAATGCTGCCGTTGATTCCAATGAAGAGGTTGATAGAGGTTAGAACCACATAGGCTGTGCTGGGAACGGAAAACAGAAAGGATGCTGGGTACATCAGTGGTGTGATGGACCATCTGAAATGGAAGATTAGGTAATTGAATTAGTACAATTATATACTGTAGTGATATACCGTATATGCAATCAGTTACTGTATGTGTATGTGACCGTCCAGAACTCCCAATGAGGGTTCATCTATACTGTAAATAATATTTTATTAACTTCTTGTTATTAATTAAGCAAAAATAACTATATTCTGCTATATATGGATTTATTTTAAGTAACACTAGAATTGCCCTTCATTTAAACGTGTGTGCATGCCTGTGTCTTATCAATCTCAACATCAATAGTGAGAAATGAGAATGAGAAACACAAACTAAAATGAACAATTTATTAAATGTCATGCCATGTGAAGAGGAGGCACTAGTTCTGACCCGTAGAAGAGCAGTAGCAGGACCAGGGCAGGCAGGTTGGTCTCTGAGACGTAGGACTGCTGCTGAAAGGCGATGAAGATCAACACCACCATGGCGGCAGGGACCGAGTAGTTCAACTGTCAGAGGACACAACAGGAATGTTCACTTTATGTGTTCTCTGTGAAAGGAAATGGGATTTCACCTGTGGAGTTTGATTATAGCAAAAGTGAATTTGTCCCATACATTATCTCGCTGCTACTTCAAAAAAGTCTTGCCTTAAATCTTACTTAACGCTCACCATGTCCCAGGTGAAGTTGGCTAGCCAGTAGAGGAAGGGCTGCACCCCGCTGACAAACTGCAGGTGCTTGGCTTTGCTTATGCGCTCCTCGATGAGGAAGAGCACAAAGCTGGCCGGTACAAAGGACATGGCAAAGATCACACAGATGGACACCAGCACGTCCACCGACGTAGTCATCCTGGGGTAGGACGGGCGAGAAAGGAGTCAGACACATTTACAACCTACAGCAGCACTGTGGATTATCTGACCACTGGCCCCACCCAGCACTCAACAGCAGCGGGACTAACATGGCTATCTGGCTGAGCTGCTCCTTGGTGAGGTTGAGCGGGTGGTTGTAGGCGGTGAAGCCGTGTCTTCTTCTGTCCCGCCCAGGTGGCAGGCTGGCTCTCACTAGGCCATTGTTCATCACGTTGACAAATGAGGCCATGGCATGCCAGCCTTTGTTGTTGTACCACACCTGACCACAAGGTGGTGAAAAAGAGATAGAGAGAGCGTATTCCTGGTCAGGGTTCTTGAGAGCTGGAGTCTATCATTGCCAATCCATTAGAAATGCCAATTGTTTTTTACCTTGACATTATTTTGACTGTTGAGTCCTTGCACAAAATCAGGAAGGCGGTTTAACAGGTGGTCGAGTGAGCTATTCTGTGACAGACCAATCAAAACAAGCAAAGTGGTAAGTTATTATCTTAACACTACAAGACAAAGCATGCACCTGATAAGTTAATAATGAAGCCCCTTACCTCTGTAATTTGGTATCGAGACCGTATCGACATAACTGAGTCCTGAATATTATGGACCTGAGATGCTGTGTGGGTTGCAGTGCCCCCTAAAGAGAAGCCCCCATACCTGCAAGACAACAAAATGATTCAGTCCGTAGAAAGAAGCTGAATTGAAAACTGAAACTACAACAAAAACAAGACTAAATTAAGAGTAGTTAACAAAACCTACCAAGTAACTAATTTAGACACATCTACAGGTACTACTATTACTACTACTACAATATTACTGCAATTTTTTTTTATTGCATCAGGCCCAGCAAAATAAATATTTCAGTCACAAAATCTTATAGAATATAACACTGCATCCTCTAGAAACACAGTATTGCCCATGCATAATGTATGTATACATACAGTACATACACAACATACCTGAATTCATTCACCCACCTCTTGGACTTCAGGCTGTCAGTGACACATATAACAAGCTTAACTACACACCATACCAATTCCAACAAGATTTCAGCCAAAAACAACAATTTAAAACGGCTACATTCAAAATGTTATCCAATTAACTCATTTGAAAAGCTATAGTAAAACAGATTATTCTTTACCTAGTCACACATCAAGATTAAACAACAAGGCTTTCATCCCTACCATATTATTGACTGATATGTTTTATGTTTAAAACGACATCAACAAGAATAAACTAAACTAAAATTGCTAATGTAAGGAAAGCTAAATCCATCATACTGGGTTTCGTCAATCACCTTTTCTTTAGGATCTGAGAGTATGTCTTCACCAGGTAGTCAGAAATGTTGCGACTGGTCAGATTCTGTAGGATATCTCCAGTCAGCCTTTTTACCTGACCCATAAAAAACAAAAATGTTGCATTTGTGAAAATACATATTGACTAGCACACATATACATATGGCAAGGCATGTGTCTATAATATTAAGGCGGCTAAACCGCAACCACCAACCAACGTCCGGCTATGTGATTAAGCCTGCCTTTTGTGCCTAAAGCTGTGTTGACCTGATTCTCACCTGTGGAGGGGGCAATCCTCCTGCTCCCTGTGGGCAGTCTGGCAGCATCCTTCGCACCTGGTCCGTGCTGCACTCACAGAGTGGGGAGGGCTGCTCTGTAGTCCAGTTGGCCCCGCTAAACATCTGCCAGGTGGAGAAGGGTACCTGGGGCCGCATATACACAGCCCCCTGATGGCCCTCGCACTGAGGATCCCTGCACACACACACAGTGAGCAGCACTAACCTCTCGTCTACCATTACATACAACAAGCCATTATGATGCATTGGAAACAAAGAGATACAGGTTTACAAGTCTGTAGGAAAGGTGAAGGAGGCGTGTCCTCTCTCCTGCACCTCACAAGTACGTGGTGGTAAGTCTAACTGTATGCCTGAAGGTGTGTGTGTGTGTGTGTGCTGGTCGTATACAGTTCATGGGTCCTAGCCAGACGCCGTCTTACGTGCTGTTGTCCTCGGTCTCCATGCACTTGGTTCCAAAGCCAGGCTGATCCAGCAGGGCTTCCAGAAGGTTCTCAATAGCTGCGTTCCCAGGAGCATCGTTGCTACAAGCATAAACGTCACATAGTTAATGAGCGCTATCAGGCTATTAGCATGTCCCCAGCTGACACAGAACCTTCACAGCCAGCGGTGCTGTGTGACGACAGCAGGCTGCTGTTGTACCTGAAGAAGGTGTACTGTTCCCCGTACATCCAGGGCTGGAGCTGCAGGGCGGGGTACTTCCCAAATGGAGGCACGATGAGGCTGAAGAGCAAGGCGACCAGCACGAAAACAGCAGGCAACACAATCTGTAACACACGCACACACACACAAACGCATGCACGCACTCAGTCCGCAGTGTGGCAGCGTTATCTCTACATTTCTCTGGAGGAGAGCTGGCTCTACCTGAGCTAAGAAGCCCCTGCGACTTCGCCGGGCATAAAGCCACCGTATAATGAACAGGGCCCGCAGCTGCTGCCATGTGAGCCGCAGGCCCGTAACGGGGACCCCTTTGTGCACGTCCCCTCCATTCAGCAGGTCTGTCTCCTGGGGCTCTGCACAGAAAAAGAGAGGGGTAAACAGTAGCAGTGGTAAGAGGTCGTGGTGTCACCGAATGGCCTGTTTTCTCAAAATAAACCCCCCCCACCTTTCTTTCCACCAGGTTTCAAACAATCGTGACCTCAGAAGGTTATGCGTAGTCGAGATTAGACCGGTTGGCACGTTTTTAAATTATAACAGGCAGTACCTTTGTCTGTGAACATTCTCAGGCTTCCAACCATCACTGGCAAATTAAACTTGCAAGTAAAAAAACTGCAACAGTAGTCTGTTGAGACCATTTTGTCACATCAGTCATTAAAAACTGGTATCTTTGGATTATGCACTACATAGTTTAGCCTCAAGTTTACGAGGCTCCTCTCTTTTCCTAATTTATTTACAGTAGCCTAAGGTACGGTACCGTGCTTAGCACTTACTAGCACTCACTACCGTACCGTGTTTTACCCTTCAATGACCATTTCCGGTGCGACATACTCTGCGTGTGAGAAGGGTCTATTGGTAGATAGAGTGCCAGGGCTTGTTTGCCTTTTCATTTACAGCATTTAGCAGATACTTTCACCAAAAGTGACTTTCAATGATCACATTTGTCAATAGATGAACAGGCCCGTCCATAATAATGAACCAGAATGAACAGAGCTGGTAGCTAAAGATTTGGAACAGTGATTTACATTTAATTTGTCAAAACAATGCAATAATATTGTAGTGGGTCACTTGGCAAATTTGTTAATGTGTTATTTCCATTTGAAAGCATTTGCTTTAATGAGATATTGTTCCATATCCACACAAAGGCTTTAGTTAGCAGTTGTCAAATACACAGACAGAGCAGCAGCAATGATAAGCTAATAAAATGCTTGTCATAGCATGTGACACTGCAGACAAAACCATGAACAAAATACAGCATTGGTGTGAAATAATAATAAGAAGATGAAGACGCAAGTCTGTCTATCATAGGCTAATCACAGGTAATGTTTGACAGAGTAATAGCAAATGTCATGTAGAATAACACCAAAAACAGAAAGAACAGAAATAGAAAACATAGCATAGCATAGCATAGCATAGCGGCAACATGCGCAGTTTAACTGTTGGCTGAAATATTCGGTATTAATTCTGCATGTTTATGTATCTTCACTCTGCTCCGGTGTACATTGGAATAGCTCTCCTGACGTGATAACCGTCTGCATGGACGTAAACACATTGGTTTGTACAGCGAGAGGTGACAAGTTGAGGTACCTTTTCTACGAAGCCTTTTCCTTCCTGGTAGCAGTGTGGAGAGAAACAGGCTAGTCAGGAGGGAACATGCCAACTAATATGGATATGAACTA
The DNA here is from genome assembly GCA_025447795.1 of Speoplatyrhinus poulsoni. Taxonomy (NCBI): domain Eukaryota; kingdom Metazoa; phylum Chordata; class Actinopteri; order Percopsiformes; family Amblyopsidae; genus Speoplatyrhinus; species Speoplatyrhinus poulsoni. Next base: position 12,451 of record JAOEGT010078442.1, read on the forward strand.
TAAGGTACCATTCAATGGAGTGAGTGTTTGATTGTTTTGATATTTTAATGCATGTATTGTTGTGGTAGTGTGTTACAGTTATGACTGAGTGCATATCTCTGTGGCTGATTCCATGGCTGTGAAAAAATATGTTTATCCATTTATAAAAACCTAGATTCCTTGAGAAATGATAATGGCTGAACCACTGAAACAAATAACAAACAGCCCAGACTATGAATGTTTAAGCATGAATGAAGTAATAAAATACACATACAAGTATTTAAGATATTCTATTAACAAGGGTATTTAAAGGCCATATACTTAGGAGAACCAAAATAAAAGTGTACTGGTGATGTGAGCTAAATGGACTTGCCTGAGTTTTAGCTTAGCATCAATGTCAAAGTGTATGTGCCAGAGGTGAGTGAAAACAGGTGCGTGTCTGTGCATGAGAGTGTACCAGTGTCTGGTTCATCTCCCTGCTGTCCCTGGGGAGAGCTGTCTGTATCCACGCCAGCCTCCTCTGCCACACGCAGGAAGATCTGCAATAGGACACGTTTTCATCATGGTCAAGCTCCTAGAGACATAATAATAATAGCCATCATGTACGTCTAACAGACCAGGTGGTGTGGTGTGACAGGCAGGTGGCGCTGCAGGTATTATACAGTAGCATACAAAACACTGCATCAGTCGTGGAGGTGGCTTTAATTACAGCCCTGATCTGATGGTGAAGTGAATCCTATTACAGCCATGAAGACTCCAGAAATACCCACACTGGGCAGATGTGACTGCAACCAGCTACACAGGAACAATACGTACACGCACACACACACACTAGTGCAAGGCTAATTAGTGGTTTACAGTGTACAGTAGATTTGTATGTTGTTGCATGCTATACACTCTAATCTTTACACCTTCACATATGTGAAAATACATGAAAATACAATGTAAGCACAAAGTAGAATCCTTGGTATTTATCCCGACAAGCTAGCCTAATAATACCAAATCTGGACATGATCTTGTGAAGCTAATACAAATATAACTGTGTTTTTCAGTGTTGTGTATAATGTTGTAGACATTGTATAATGTTGTGGACAGTTGTTGTGGGCCGCAGGAGCCGCCCAGTGCACCGAGGCCACCGCCCAGCGCACCGAGGGAGCCGCCCAGCGCACCCAGGCCTCGTTTTCTGTACCCGCCTTGGGTTGCCGGCCGCTTACGTCTCCAGCGCTTCCTGTCTCACGTTGGTTAATGTTGATTGATTATCATTTACACCTGTGTGTTCTGTGGGGGTATTTAGGTTTGGGTTTGTTTTGGTTTCTTTGTCGGTTAGTGTTTGCTGGCGTGGTGACGAGTGTTGTTCCTGTTTTCGTTATCAAATACCTTTTGTTCGGCTCAAACCTGCCCCTGGTCCCTGCCCTTCCCGCTCCCATGGTTGCAACAGTGTATAATGTGGACTGTAGATATACGTATCGTATGGACGGTGTGTGAGCCTGGCCTGTTTAAAGGCCCTAGCCCACCTCTTCTAGAGTGCTGGCAGACAGGCCGTAGCTACTGAGGCCCAGCTCAGCCAGCCTCCGGTCCAGCTGGGCCAGGAACAGGGCCATGCTGCCGTCCTGGGCGGCCGCCTGGGGAAGGTTGATGACAGCCTCACGACCTGCCTCCTCCACCAGCCTGGCACCAGGGATGTGGCGCTGGGCCAGGGACAGCAGCACTACCAGCTCTGACAGGGGACGGGTATTTGATATCATACTATGGCAATACTTTCTACATTGTTTTGTTTGTTAAGTTAAGTTCACGTTTAGTTCATTTTATATGGCCGTACGTAAACAAATCTTAAATTGGTACAAATCACAACCGCCATGGTGGAGTGAGCACGTTTATATTTACCGGAACTTGTTTCTTGTTTTTCTGTGCACAATGCACATACAAATGTAACTGGTGAAGTAAACTGACTGTGAGTTACCTGAGCCGGACATTTCACTGCCTAGCCCGGTGTCCTCGCTCATGGTGGAGTCACTGTCCTGAAACACGCACACGCACGCACGCACGCACGCACGCACGCACGCACGCACGCATGAGTTCACTCAGTGGTAGCGTACTTTTACACAAGAATAAAGTATATCAATATCTAATTAAAACTAATACAAACACAATAAAAAGTAGCGGTTCTTCTGTACCAGAGCCTTCAGTGCCAAACTGGCAGTTAGGTCTGGACAAGAATGAAAATAGAATGAATATATATTTTACTGCTAGGCATGCTCATGTGAAGTGGTATAAGACAGTGTACTACATGTATTTTGTCAACAGCTGTTGAGTAAATGGAATGATTTTGCCTCCATTACAGCATTATTAAACTAGTCAAACTGGATTCTGTTGAAGAAATAGCGAGGTTAGATGATTCAATGAATTACAAAAAGGTTCCATTAATTTATTTTAGTAATATGCCATGTCTGTAACTATTAGAAAATTACATTAAAACTCCTGGTCAAAGGTAGAGTCAGTGATGCTGATATTTGAACTCAATTAAAACCAAAACCCCTTCAATGCCATAGGGTGGTCCTTCAGAAGCTCTGTCCATAAAATAACTAGTGCTGTACCAAACGATTTTTTTTTTGTCGATTAATCTACCGATTATTTTTTAGATTAATCTATTAATCTATCGATTATTTTTCCCCGATTAATCGGATAACTACATTATTGATAATATAGAAATCCAGTCGATGCCATAGGGTGCTCCCTATGAATCTGTGTCACCCACATTGGTAACAGTGTTGTGCAGCCTGCACCACTTTGTGTTCCTTATTACAAAGCCAGGGCA
>JAOEGT010078452.1:0-15243 GCA_025447795.1 Speoplatyrhinus poulsoni
GGGTTAATGAGTTTCAATGACTATTATCAATCAATAAAAAATCTAAGTGTGTGTGTGTTATATATATATATATATATATATATATATATATATAACATTGTTAAACGTACACTATAGCACTATAAAAACATTTGATAGGTATACTGTTTGTCCTAGTTAATCAAGTCTTGTGTATCACCTGCCCCTTGTCTTGTCTACCTGTGTGTTCAACGGTATTGTCGACTATTGTGAGCTAATTGTAAGCTAATACACCAGGGCTATTCAATGCCGGTCCTGGAGGGCCGGTGCCTTGCATGTTTTGTCTCCCTGCTCCAACACACCTGATTCTAATGAATGGGTTCTAATGAATCAGGTGTGGTGGACCAGGGAGACATCGAAATCATGCAGGGCAGCGGCCCTCCAGGACCGGCATTGAATAGCCCTGTAATACACTATTGTAGTCAAATTCACAAATATCTCCTTGAGTTTCACTGTGTTAACTAACCCTGCATTTTAAGGGTTTTCCCCCCAGCTTCCGGTGTTCCCACCCTGTTTTTAATTAAACTTATTTATTGGTAAGTTGTGGTCATGCGTTTGTGTCAAAATCACAGACGTGGCAGCGAGCCTTGTTATTGAGACAACAAGGCTCTCACCCATCTTCCTGATACTGTAGGTGATTGACCTATCAGATATGGCCAGGTGTTAGTGACTGTTACAATAATTCAGCTCTGAGTCCAGTTGGAGTACATACATTTATTTTTAGTAAGACTAGAATGCAATGTAAAATGCTTCTGACTAGAATAGACACAAACATGTATACATCCCATTGACAAAAGGCTAGGAACGTTTTGAAATGGCAATCAAGAGCTTGCAATTTTCAATGATGATACAATGATCTGTTTACAGAGCTAACCAATCAAGACACATGGCAGCAAGTGTTGTGTACCTTGTCTTATTGTTGTCCCACTTGACTTGCAGGAGGAATAACAACACAAACAGATGTTAGCTGGTGAGTAACATGCCTTGCTCAGGTACAATCAACACACCACATAATTACATCTACATATAGTGCCATAGTACGGCAAGCTAGGCGGGACAACAATAAGAGGCAATAAGATAAGTTCCATATCTCCCTGTGTAACACAAACATGTCCAAACATAAATTGTACGCATTAGACTAACATACAGCATGAACCCCAGTGGAACACTAGTAATCCTAAATAACACCGCTCACAACATAAAAAGCCATAGTAGGCCTACTACACGCTTTGCTTCACAATGCTTCAATGTGTGGGGCGTCGCTGCGGAGGGATATTGTTTTGATTTGAGCTCAACGTTAGCAAGCGTTCTCGATAGTCAGTAACCCTGCATTTAACGGAAGCAGCCCAGCACTAGAGCAGAGGCCCTAATCTCCCCAGCCTTGCTTAGCTTGATTATTCCAGCATGTGAGCATTTGCAGAGGAGCACGGTGAACTCTAGGGTGACAGTGGCTCTGGTTCGAACCCCGCTAACCCCTCACCAAGTGTGGAGGTGTCCCTGAGCAATACACCTAACCCTATACTGCTCCCGGTGGTCAGATGGCGCCTTGCGTAGTGTATGAATGGGTGAATGTGAGGCGAACCTCTACAGCAGTGGCTGGAAGGTTAGAAAAGCGCTGTATAAATGCAGTCTATTTACCGCACATGTTAAGGGTTTATTTGTCATCCCATCGACACTGCCTGATCACACAGAAAGGTTGACAGTCTATCATAGTATGTTATGTCTTTTGCGTCTTCCCTGTATTGACACAAGCGGCTTGGGAAGAAAGCCAGAGGGGGGGAGGGCGGTTGTTTGCGATGCGACTTGTAATGGAGAGCAGTCGGAAGCATTTGCATTTTTCACTCAGCCCCGCGGACAGTTAGTCGCTGGCGGAGGCAAACTAACGATGAAATGACAGAACGGGACGTGACAAAGTGAACAAACAATGAGGCGCAGCGGAGGAGCCGGGGAGTATCGGCATGTGAGAGAAATGCGGCGGTTTGCAACGCCGCCTCAACAGATGGCCGTGACTCCTCTGTCTGCTGATGGCATAGTGGTCTGACCTGTGACCCCACACATGCAAGTGGTCTACTGCTGCGTATCCCTTGCGTAATCAGACAAGCTAGCAATAATGAAATAATGCACATACAGCACAGCATAACAAAGGCATGTTAAGTCATTCACGCTTGCTAAATTCAAACTCAAATCAAAACAAAAACACCTCTCCCTCCAATGCTATAGAGGGTGCTGCTTTAAGCCCCATGTCCAATAAAGCATTTGTTTTTCTTCCTCACAGCAGCATTGTTTTTCAATTGATTCCAATGGGAGCGCCTCGTTTTTTTCCAGGCTTTTAAAAACGACAGGAGCACGGCTTGGCGCCGAGCGTTTTTTCCACGCCGAAAGCCGGGCGCTGAGCGTTTAATTTCACACCGAGTGTTTTATCCAGTTGAAAAATGATGGTGAAAAGCCGCGCCCATCACTGTCATAGTTTCCCTGGCCGTCCAAACGCAGTGGAGAAGGGGCGGAACAAATACTACAACCAACCGTCACATTCTACTTGCAGAGATACAGTATTTGGTGAATTTGACAATAAGTGTAATTAGCTGACAATCACTTAAGGGTACCTTTTAAAGAGTATACAAGGGGTTAGGCACTTTGCTCAAGAGTGCTTATTAACAGTTTAGAGCCAATTGCAGAGAAAGACTGAGGCGAAATAGAAAACCCAGTTGTTTCTCAGTCAGTGCCGGGGAAAATCAGGGGTCAAAATTCAGGTAATCCATAAAACAGAGGCAGCAATAATTCACAATGCAGGCGACAGTCCAAAACACAAAAGAACAGATATGAAAAAGGACTGCTAGGCTAGGTTACACTAGGACTTTAGGCTAGGCTAGACTAGGACTTTAGGCTAGGACTTGACTAGGACTTTAGGCTAGGCTAGGACTTTAGGCTAGGATAGGCTAAGACTTTAGGCTAGGCTAGGCTAGACTAGGACTTTAGGCTAGGATAGTCTAGGACTTTAGGCTAGGCTAGGACTTGACTAGGACTTTAGGCTAGGCTAGGACTTTAGGCTAAGCTATGCTCAAACTTTAGGCTAAGCTATGCTCAAACTTTAGGCTAAGCTATGCTCAAACTTTAGGCTAGGTTAGGACTTCAGGCTAGGCTAGGCTAAGGAACACATGTGACACATGAGGGCAGCTGCTAGTATCGCAGAGCCCAATTTGACCAGCATGTGACACAGCGCTGCTTATCTGTGTCAAGATCTGCTTACTTGACAGGACAGGCATTTTATTTGACATGAACGACGACCAACTTACGTACTGTACTTCAATAACCAAGTCGGACGTTCAAGTTACACTGAGGAATCTTAGCAACACGACTCTGGCTGACAAACAGACATTTGTATATAAAGCAGTGCACCGGAATTAGATATAAAGACTTAATATGTGTCATGCTAAAGGAAATCGATTTCCACACTTCAGGAAAGTCAGTTGAGCTGATCAGACGTTCAGCACAGAGATGCTCATGTGACGTACAGTGCTAATGGACAGTAGAGGCTGAGACTAGGCGGATGCTAACACTGGTAGAAAGCTATGCTTTCATGGTAGAAAGCTATGCTTTCTACCATGCTTTCTAAAGGTATGCTTGGCTGGAGGCAAAACTCAACAGCAAAAGGACATGCCTGCTAAAATAACCAGCATAAACCAGCATTAATTCCAAGCTGGTCCAGGCTGGTTCATACTGGTTAGTGCTGAGGTAGTGCTGGTCCAGGCTGGTTTATACTGGTTAGTGCTGAGGTAGTGCTGGTCCAGGCTGGTTTATAATGGTTAGTGCTGGGGTAGTGCTGGTCCAGGCTGGTTTATAATGGTTAGTGCTGGGGTAGTGCTGGTCTAGCTGGTAGACCAGCATAGTAATGCTGTTCTAAAGCAACATGGTTGCAGCATGCAAAACCTTAAAAATACCTTATGCTGGTGACTGATTTCTTAGCAGGCATCAAAGAGGCCACCGATTAAAACACACACGGGGAAGGCACAGGTGAAAAGCAACAAGGACAGAATTAGGGAGCCCAGCTGGGATCAGGAGTCCATGTCAGGATGGGGAACCTACAGTACAGGTACAGTAGGGCTGAGGATCGAAACCACAACCTTTCAACAAGGCTAACCTCTGATTATATAAAATTAAAAAAAAAAAAAAAAAGATTTCAAAATCAACGCGGTTCCGAGGCCAACAACCACCACCACAGTACACACATACACACACTAAGACGTGAACGTGCATGCACTCCCGTGCATCCTTAAAGCACACGCCGAGCGTTCGTGCGTGACTGACGGATGGCAACAGGGAGACGACGAGAGAGAGAGAGGCAGTACTAGATTTCTTGTTTTCTTCCTCCTCTGAATTGCCTTTCACACCCTTCTACATCTCTCTCTCTCCCTCTTTCTCCCTCCCTCTCCCTACCCTTCTCTCTCTCTCTCTCTCTCTCACGTCTAACACAGTAAGACACAGGTCCACTAACGACCGCTCATTGGTATTCCCCCTGTGCACAACATTGTTTGCTACCTCCTCCCTCGCTGACATTTCTGTTTTCATTTAGACACTTTCCCATACACCCCCCTACCACCACCACCACACACACACACACACACCTACGTTCCCTTCCACAATCAGCCCCCTAACACACACACACACACCTTTATAAAAAGGAGAAAATAAAGAGCTGAACTCTGATCTCACCGGAGCCTCAGCGGTACAGTAGCAGTTAATAAGTGACGTACGGAGATAGACTGGACTTTGATTTAATAAATCAACAAAACGGATGCACCTCTCCCTTCTAGTGCAAGAGCACAAACCCCGACCCCTTCACCCTCAAGCCCCACCCCCTTCGCCCTGTCCCACCCTTCCCCTGCCACATTGGATCACAAATGTCCAAGGCTGGGGTGCGGTCTGCACCACTTTCTGTTCCCATTTACAGAGCCGTGTAGGAACACCACATTATAGATTTTTTTTTGTGATCACACAGAGCGGGCAGCTAGTGGACTGTGAGCAGGCAGAATGGATTAGAGTCTCTGACCTCACCTTTAAACTCTGGGAAAATGTATTGGGTTTCCCCACCACTGCTATATCTCTGGGGAAATACTACAGTATAGGTGACACCGGGACATATTCTTCATTCGCCGCCATTTTTAACTGCCGTACGTGAACGGCAGTCTGGCTGAATAGAGATTGCAAGCACCCCCGTCGATTTCCCATTTTATTCTGTTTGGGTTGGCTTGATGTGCATGGTGCATTTTACGTGCCGCGCAGCAGGGAGGATAGATGTTAGCGTCGGGGGCGGTCGGTCCGTTCAACTGTCACTCCCGGAGGCTAAATAAGACGCTTTTCTCAGGAGTGGTGTAATCCACGAGCTGCCGTTTGTGATGGCCTCCTTCTGTGACCACTCACTCACTCTCCATACTTTGTGTGTGTGTGTGTGTGTGCGCGCTCTAAGTGAGTAACTCTAGATGCTTCTCGAACAGGGGTACCTGCAGTCTAACCCTGTACATCCAGGGGTATGTGATCGTTCTCTAAGGATATTAGTATATAGCACACATAGGTTTAGTAAGCATTTATACATTTTTTAGGCCTATATGGAGACATTGAAATTCTGAAATGTCGGTAACACTTTAGAATAATGGTGCATGAATTAACAAGGATTCATGCATGAATCAATGCAATAATATACACACACAGTGCATGCATCACATTGAACATGTGTAATGTGTTCATTTCACTCCCTGCTAACTCTAGGAGCAGACTGGCCAATGTGATGGGGCCGTACTGGAGGGTCAAGTTGGGGGGGGGTTCTGTTGACAGTTGGCTGACTGCTCAAGTTCCCCATCTTGTCCCCGGGTCTCTAAGCATTGGCGGGAGCGAAGGGTTTTGCCCGTACTGCAATGGCTCAATGGCGCGCGGATAAGCAGAGACCCTCGGGTGATAAATGGCTCGCACGGCCGTCCGTGTCCACCCAATATAACCTGGCCATTAATTACACCAATTGGTATTGCGCCGTCATCACTTTCCATCTGTGCCGCGTTGCACGTGTGCGTTCATGCTTGTTTAATTCATCACCCCGGGGCTGTTTGCTGCCTACAAGAATGGATAGATTTTTCAACTTCGACGTTACTGCGATGCCAAGGCAGCAAATAATCTAATAAATAAATAAAGAAAACAAAACACACAACTTGGAGGGAAATTAAAGAACTGGTGACGTTTGTGGACACAGCACGGACATAGTGTATTGAGCGAGTTTAAACCTTGAGCATTTGTTTTAGGGACATTTAATTTGCCAACACCATAAAAACATGCTTGGAAAATATTGCTTTTCGCTGGTTTTAACTTCCAGTCCCATAAATGTGTGGGACTCCTTTGGGAAAATTAAAGACATGGGACACCAAATGAATCTTAATTACTTTACATGTGCCTAATAAGACTAAATTATTAATTCTTCTCTAATCTGGAGCCTTGCTCACTTTCATTCTTGTCAATTATTAGATATTAATTATATGCAGCCATTTAAAATGTATATAATATGCATCATTTGTTAATAATGTAATTCCTAAAAATCATTGAATGGTTTTTGTCTTTTGAAAACATTTCACAAAGCAGTCTCAACACGTTTAAAGACACACCACTGATATGTCAAGTCCTAGAAGAAAGGGAAATTATGCAAACTAGATTTACACAGCCCTGTGTAAATGATTAGCATTGCATTGTTCAGGTGTCATTCCGTTGGAAAATCAAGGAGGTTGTCATAATACAATTTTTTGTTAAAAATCTACCGCTCATAAAAAATAAATGAATCTATAAAAACGGGCATGTCGTACCTTGGTGAATTCACTCACAAATCAAAACAAATCAGTCGCCAAATCATTTTTGCATTCAAACTAGCAGTGCTTCCTACGTTTCTGTCGCTCTTAACCGCTCAAAACTGCACAGAGCCACCCTCTCCCCTTGTTGTATACGGTAATGCCAGTGAACCGCACGCCTAGGAAAAGTGACTTTGGCAGCTAGCTCAGACCATCTGGCCTGTCAGTTAACCTGCACCTCTAAGCGAGCTCCCGTTCTCCCTCGAACCCTCCCTGCATCCCTCTGTCCTCTGAGTGCCTGCGCAGGTACGTTGAGCAGCATGTTTCTGGACAATAAGTGTTGAGACACCGCCGCGGAACGTAAACAATACCCTGGAAACCTCTGAGGGACATGTGGCGAGAAAGGGCATTCCTCAACTGCCACAGGCTCCATGATGGAGGACAGCTGGAGATAATGCTTCATCATTGGAATAGGTCAGAGATGAACACAGACATTGTTAGAACATCTGCATGTTTATACAGTAAGTGTGTGTATGTATGTATGTATGGATGTATATATATATATATATGCACACACACACATACACTGTATATACACAAGGGCAGGAAACAGGGAATGCGTTCGCTAGTGCACACACGAACAAAACACTTTTTACATGCTCCCATCGCTATGTCGCTGTACGTTTATACCTCTGTCCAAGCGATGCAAAGATGCTTGCTCTGATGTAGCACAGAGAGCCCCTTGTTAAAGAAGCGTGTGGATCCCAGAGCTCATTTCACCTTTCCTCTGAACCTGTGGCTGAGCGGACAGCGCAGCGAGCCACACTGAAGCCAGATCATTACAGAAACAGCCTCTGGGACCCCAGCTCTCCTGCTCCCTCTCCCCAGCAGAGGTCACGGAAATTAGGCCCACGGCCGCCGAACATCTCCTTTGGTCCGCGTAGAGGCCGAGTAGTTTGTCTCGCAAACTCTATTTATGAGATCTCATTATTTCCATTAGCTATTCTGTCACTTATTATTAGTTTTCTTTGAGTCAGTGAACACAGGAATAGCTCTGGTCTTGGTGCGGTGCCAGGGCCCTCTGAAAGAGATGGATTTCAATAACAAAAGGATGCTGCACTAAGGATTGGAGGAATAGCACCATGAAATATCATCGATTTTACTCAAATGTTAAATCTTTTCACTGTGCCGGGGTGTGCTCAACTGAACCGGAATGGAAACCGCGAAATCTCCCCGTTTAAGACAGACGGAATGAGACCCTATTTTAGTCCCACCCTGCAAATGAAATTACAAAGCGCTGTGTTCCTCAACATGGTGTTTAGAAAATAAAAAATAAATAAAAAAAAACGGAAATGCACAACGCTAATTCATGCATGAAAGCATTGTTGGTGCCGCTGAGAAAAAAAAAAGGAAAGAAATAAAGTCCCACTGATTCCAGACGTTGGAATGCACCACGGTATTATTCATTAAGACAAGTGAAACGTCGGGAGCCTGCGAGTGCATCTCAAAACGGGCCCGGCCATATGTTTAGTGTCAATACGACTTCACGGTCGCCCGTGTGGAAAATAGCTGCGGGGCCACAGAATGCACGCTTGTACATGACGCCATGTTTAGATAAAAAAATAAACAACATTGAATGTGGCAATGTGGGACGCATCTATAAATAACCCCCCCACACACACGCCCTCTAGTATCTTAATTGTCATGGAGGAAGAAGTGCATGGATGATTATGAAGTGGTCATATCCGTTTCATGTTTTGTTTTTCGTGTGGGGGTAGGTGGGTGGGTGGGTGGGTGGGTGGGGGTTGTTTGTAGCGTCCTTGGGGATTCCCCCAAGGACTGCGCCCTTGAAATTGGCATGTGCAGGCGCACCCAATGAAGGGAGAAGAAGAAGAAAGTAGGGTGCAAGAGAGCCGAAGAAGAAACAGCTGTTGAGGAGTCCGCGGGTGAGAGGAGTGCAGTACGGAGAGCTGCAGTGATGAAAAGAAACAAGGGGAGGCTTATCCAAGGTCTGCCAGGTTTCCTCCCCAAGCCACAGAAAAGTTTGGAGACTCTGCACGCGATAAGAAAACTCGGGAGTTCAATGCTCAGCAAGCCCCTCCAGCGTTTGTCCATTCGGAGTCGGAGACGGTCAAGCTTCTCATTAGCGTGAGGCTTTGCAGACAACATAACCATGGTTACATTAGGGCGCTCCCCTCAGCCTCCCACCCCCGCGCACACTCCCTACAGACACTTTCCCAGGGCATTATTAGGCCTTCTGGTTCATCTCAAGACGCAGCGAAACCCCAAACCAGTGGCTAGGCAGAGCAAGTAGGCCCCTTCATTAGAAGTGCCTCAACACTCAAGCGCAACTTAAACTTCAAGTATCCATAATCACTCTGGTTCTCTCCACTACACTACAGCCCAGTAGGGCGGCGCTGTTTTATCATGATCATGCTACAGAAGACGTGTTTTTCCAGGCCTGTCGTCATTAGCCAACAAGCTCACACTTCCAGAGGATGACCAGAGGTCAACGCTGGTTGCTAAATGAGTCTTCCACTGCACACTATCCACTTAAGAAATGCAATATTTTATTTACTACCCTTATAGTCGGGTTAGGCCTCCTGTAGTCTCGCAGAGCCTACAGGGACAGCGCTGGCTAACTGTGTCAAGATCCAAGCTCCGCCTACTGTACTTGTCAGGAGAGATGTTCTGATTGAAATGCACGACAACTAACCACGTAACTCAATGACCAAGTTGGACATTAAACTTACACTGAGGAATCCATTTGAAATAGGGTGACCAGATTCCAAAACATTAGTGAGGGACAATGTGGGACATGTTACACTGAGGTAGCCGCAAATATTGACGTAATGTCTAATAAACTGCAACAAATAACATGATATAATTTCCCTTATCTTATTAAAACATATGCATTGCCCTCTGTTGATTCAGTATAGCACACATGCAGGGTACAGATTAGTCATTAACCATGTATAATCATCAAATATAACAGATTAGTAGGCCTAGTAGCCTATCCAAACAACAAAAGTACTAAATTAAAGTAATTTAATATGCATTTAACTTGTTCATACACTTAAACATAATTTCATTAATGGCTTTCCTGCTCATACTTTAAATTGCCTACATTCTCCCCAACAACACATATCTAGATACACATTACATTTTATTTGCTGTTGTCAGTATGGGGAAATTACCGGTGCTATCTTATTCCCTCAGCTGCCCTGTATGATTGGGAGTGCTGCACAATGTGGCAGATATGTTATTTCAGCTGGGGTTACCTTATCTGTCTGACAATGATCTTTGGGCTTCAGCAAGAATGCGTCCATTGATCTGGATTTCTATTTCTGAGCCACACGTTTTTTTTTGTGAAACTCTCATTCCGGTGCACTGTCACTTCACCTCGTATCCCCACCCACTCCCGTCTACAAGGGAAAACTATGTTAACTATGGCAAACATCGCAGAAGACTGAGAATCCCCTGCACCTGCTTCACCCATGTTTCCACAGTTTTTATTTTCGCTGCATTTGTTGTTTACTTGTAGTAGCCTAGTAGCTTCCATAATTCCTCCTAGATATGCTGTGACTGTGACACAGCCCCGTGATGGCATTCCTAACTGCTTTCCTTACCACCATAGGACAAATGCCCGCTATTTGAAAAGTGTTAGAAAAATATGAAAACTAGATCCAAATTGAAAATGCCAGACATCGTCTCAATATGTGGGACGCATTAAAAAAGGCTGACAATGCTGGACGTTCCTGCACAAGGTTTAGTAAATCTGATAGATAATGGTTAACGTGTAAAATGAATGAAATTACTGAAAATAATAAAGCACTGCGCTAACATCACACATTAATTACAGATAAATACAGACTGTGTGAGTGACAATGCTAACAGCCAATGACGAGCAACTGACTTTTTGGAAGTCGGGAGCAGGGAATTCACTGTCCAATAGGAGAGCCGAGAACAGATGCATTGACCTGACCCTCTTAAATCAGTCTCAGTGCGTGAGGATGGGGTGGATCTTGAGCATGCTTAATTTGGTGTTCCTCTCTGCAGTAGTTGGTGTACAGTGTAGAGCCCTCTTCTCAGGGTTGAGTTTTCACATTCGAACATGGTCTCAACACATTGGGAGATGCTCTCTCTACCATAAGGGAAGATATAAACATCTCTTAGGGGGAATAAATGGTAATTATGGTTTTAACTTGGAGAGAATTGTGCCAATACAGGTTCCAGGTCTCTCTCTCTCTCTCTCTCTCTCTTTGACAACAAACAGGGCTACAGCATGCCATTGTGTATCCCAAAAAAATTAATACGTGATCAATCACACAATCATGTTAAACCACACGTGTGCATGTCACTGTATTCCTATAGTTTTTAGCTTGTAATATCTATAAAGTAACTATCAAAGTATGTTGGATGAGAATATACAGTCTGACTTAAAGTGAATGCTGTAATATTCAACGTTATGCATTCCTAAATGTTTTTTTTTTTTTTTTTAAATACAGTTAGGTTTCTTAAAACTCGCCATGCACAACATACTGTATGATGAGAAAAACATGCAAAACAAGAATACGAATACAGTTTAATATTAATAAAAAAAATAAAATCAGTTTAGACATTAGTTACAAACTGTCCAGTAACATGCCAATATACAAATCAGGAATACAATTACAACAGGTTTTTAAGATGTGTTGCACATAAACGAGGACTAAAGCAACACGAGGCCAGAGAGACGTTTTCAACTGGTAGTCAACAAAAAAAAATCTCCAACATCTGGCTCCATTATAGCCCCTGTCCAGAGTGAGCGAGCTGTGGATGCTAATTAGACAGAGAGCACAGAAGGGGAGATAGTCAGGGCAGAGAGAGAGAGAGAGAGAGAGAGAGACAAAACATGGTGCTCTAGATTTTTGTTTTGGCCTGTAATACATGTGACCCATATTTGCATTAAAGTCTGTAATGATTTTAACATGTCAGGTGAGGCTGGTGTTAGCCACGTGGAAAGACCATATACAGTACATGTCTATAAATATGTAGGTATACTTTGTGATAAGACTGTATGTTAAGAGCTGCATTTGAAGTTGTACAGTATATTGTGATGTAGGCAGGCGATTAGCAAAACAAAACCCGAGCTTATATTTTCTGAGCTATCAACTAACCTAAAATCTGTTTATATAAAGGTTTTTCTAATCAGCTTGGTTCATTTCAGCATGTGCCTACATGGGAATCATATCACATAGCTTACATCAAAGTACAGAGTAATCACTAGTCAATAAGCACAGACCATCTCAAGTATCCGACTACAACTGTGTCAAAATGGTATAATTCAATTTCTGGCACCAGTTTTATATTATTCTCAGTAACTCAATAATAGTTATATATTTTATTTGCACTCAAGGACATTCTGCGGTCTTACAAATGGCATACGATGTCTGGGGATTTGAGCTTAAACCCACTCCATTGAAGCAATGATGAGCCTAGGTCTGCAAGATATATAGCATTTGATTTCAGACATTTTACTTGTCTTCCATCCAGACTTTTCTGTTATTTCATCCAAGTTTTCAAGGTGAGGGGAATTTTCCAGGCGTAAAAATGTACAGCGCACACATATCGATGTATTATTCATTTATGTCTTTGTCTGGGTAAAGAAAGAATAATAAAATCAAACAATCGTAGCTTGCCAGTTTTAAACTTAAAGTCAATACCGAACACAAGCTAACGTCTTAAGCTAACATCCCTCCCATAGCAGGGCGTAGGGTGACTGAGCTTGAAGCAGCGGTGGTTGGTCCCAATGTGTGCTGTACCTGGAGGAACTGGCCTGTGATTTTCTGTCAGATGCCACACTTTCCTCACATGGTGCTTCACGATGTTCTCTTGCCGCTAATGGAGGTTCTTTCTAATCAATGTAAATATATCCATCTTCTCTAGCTATACAGTTTGCCCGATTCTGTCTCCACCCACACGGGTGGTCCCATTCCCCTTGACACCTCCTGGCTGCAGCAACCAGGACGCGGTGACCATTCCTCCCCCCGAGGGGGTGGCAGAGTGATCGGGGTGCCACCAGGCAGAGGGGAATGAGAACACTTGGCCATAAATGAACATTGTGCTGACTCGGGAAGAACTTTTGACTCCTGGCCCGATGGAGCAGAAGGCAAGGAGGAGTGGGAGACGAGAAGAGGGGCGGGGCGGGTGGAAAGGGGTGTTGTCCTGCGTGATATGTCCGTTTAATAAAGGTATAGTAAGTCATTCTCCAGAACGCTTGCTAAATTTGAACTGAAATCTAAGCAGAAACACGTGTGCCGTAGGGTGCTCCCACAGAGGCTCCGTTCCCCCACATTGGGAAAACATTGTGAATGCTAGGATATTGTTGTGTGCGGTCTGCACCACTTTGTTTATGTTCCCATACAGAGCCAGTGCTGGAATGCAGATTGTTCTCACACACACAAACACACATAACGGTAAAGGGGAATATCTCAAGGAGATATTTGGTGATTTTGACAGTGTTTTAGCTTAGAATTGTTTACTATACTTTTAAGTGGTCTACATTAAGTTTTACTTAATATCCATGTAATTTTAAAATATCAAGTAAATTGATACAGATATTTAGCAACAAGTACTGGCTTAAAAATGTGTGAAAAGATAAGATTTAAGACACTGTCCTCAGGTTAAGGTTGGTGAAACCTAACACCTTTTTGGTATGGCAGAAGACAGAAATAGCAGTAGAAATATTGTGTTGTCAGCTTTGCACGCTTTTTGGCGTTCTGAAAATGTTCTCGCCTCGCTGTGGTTGCTAGGCTCCTCTCCAGGGAGAGTTTTCCAAGCGCCAGGATGTCCGCCGTTATCTACACTGGCAGATGAGTGAACATATTTGTTAACTGGAATTATGTTAAAAAGACTACAATAATGTTAATTTATTTTTTATAATTAAATAAAAAAAATTTAAACAATTAAAAAATAAAATAAGTATATATTCTGTTGAACCATCCTGTCACTCTGCACTCACATAAGTATGTATTTATATTTATTTTTTGTTTTATTATCTATGTATTTGCTATGTAAGATGTCCTTGAGTGTTCAGAAAGGCGTCCAAAATAAAATGTATTAGAATTGTTACTTCTAAGTACAATCACATTTTGCTTGATTGTTAAGCGTGTCATTGTCAGACATAGCATGTACGTCATAATAAGGTAATCATACATTGCTCTATTGAATATACAGTAACATATTCCTAAGTACCCTAAAACTCAATGAATATGGTCTGACCACGCACCATTCGAACACACATTTTTAACAATTGATTCCTCCTACTGGTTGTAGACCTGTTCTGATTGCCTCATCTAGCTCTATACCACAATTTAGAAACACACGACTTCAACTTCATCTTACTAACCCGCTCTGATTGGTCCTCCAGCAGGGTGGCTGTGAAAACGTTATGCGAACATGGTTTCCAGACTGAGCTGGGAGCAATAGTCGGGCAGAGTCAAGCTAAAATAGCATATGATGTTTATTAGAGTTTCATGTATGTGAGCCGTTGCCTTGCTGCTTTCGGCAGCATCGGGCTGCATTCTCCCAAATCACTCTGTGGACTTGCGTCACTACACATTTGTTAATTTTCTGTGATTTTCAGCTTGTTGTCCCCAAAGCCATGGAAAGAACAGTGTTACGCCAACGGGAGTTTGAAATTGTCAACGGTCACTGGTTCATGGAGAGGCAAAACCTATGGCACAACAGTTCCAGGAAGTGCTTGGTAGGCAATTTGAAGAGAAGAAAAAAAAAAGCGGGAGAGAATTTATAGGGTACTTTTAGTATTTAGACAAACTTCCGGGAACTATTTTGAGGCTCCGTTGCTGTGGAAGAACGGTCTATTGGAGTTAACGGAGATGGCGCCACTCTCTTTATACGGCTCTGGTTGTCCCTAAATGTGTCCATTGTAGCAGAGAGAACCCATCCCGACAGTTTGGAATGTTATTGTGAGATAGTGTTAACCTTGTGTTCAATATGAAAGAAAAAACACACACACACACACACACACTCTGTAGACTCAGGAGAGGTTATTCCTGTGATTTTCACCCTGTAATACCTAAATGTGTCCATTTTAGCAGAGAGAACCTAGTATCATGAGAGCTGAAAATGTCACTGTCAGATATGGTTCCCCCTTTGTTCAATATGAAAGGAAGCCAACACTTCCTTCACATTCATGCTGCTGAATTGCATCCCCCACAACATGTTCCAACCTGCTGCTGCTGCACAGACGTCGGTTGCATGAACTATTATAGCCTACAAGCCATTTACGGTATATACAGTAAATATGTTTAATTTTGTAATTTAATTCATCCATCCATCCATCCTCTCCCGCTTATCCGGAGTCGGGTCGCGGGGGCAGCAGCTTCAGCAAGGGACCCCA
>JAOEGT010078463.1:0-30744 GCA_025447795.1 Speoplatyrhinus poulsoni
TAGTAAACAGGTGAACGTGATCTAGGTTGATTGTGGAATGTCGATGACGTGCAAGGCGGGTCCGGGGAGAGAGAGTCACTAGAGCGGTGAACAGTCACTGTCCGTGGTGGCGCGCGCTCCCGTGGTTGTGCGCGGGACGCAGACCTTACACATCTTTTTTAACTATCATGGATTTAACTTATTTAACCATAATGTTTAACCATCATGGATTTAACTTATTTAACCATCTTATTTAACCATCATGGATTTAAATTATTTAACCATAATGTTTAACCATCATGGATTTAACTTATTTAACCATCATGTTTAACCATAATTAACTATATTAAGTGTCAGTTACTCCTAAACTGCTGCCTTCTCATTGCTCAGTTCTAGTGTTACGTAGGCTGTAGCATATGTATAGGAAATAAATACATTCTTCAGTATTTTACTGCTAACATATACATTACAGTATATTTAAGCTATAAGGCTATAACATAACACTTATTCTAGGTCTGCCTAAGCCTTTTTCACTTAGCTGGCTAAGTCTACTATAGACCAGTTGTTATCTTATATAAAATAATGAACTCGTCATTTTAATTGTTAAAATAGTAATTCTCGAGAATGACTAACTAATGACTTTTAACTGCTGTGCCTCTTCACAAACACATGCTTTTATAAACGTTTGAGAGCTTGTGGTTTGATACATGCAGTCTGCATGCATTTTGCTATGCAACAGTAGGCCATTTAAATTGTGGTGCACACATGGTGTTCAAGCTAATATTGCTACTAATGTCATGTAATCTTAGACTAAAAGATGGATTTAGTGTCTGTGTCATTACCCATTGGTTTATGAAGGGATAGTTTGAAGTGTTTGGATTTTGGAGTGTTGCCATTAGGCTAGGTTTAATTATTTATTGTGAAGTGGTATTATTTGGGATAGTTTTAAAGTTAGTTTTAAAATTAGTTTTAAATTATTACGTTACTGTTGAAGTATTACTTATGAAGTAGTATACCTTGAGTTAGTATTAGTAGAATTCATTTAGTTTTAATAAGGTATTACTTATTAAGTTGTAGCTGTTACAATATTATTAAAGCACAACCAAGTCTTGTCTTGTTTACAACATGCTCTGTTTAAGTTATCATCATCATAATGGTACACATAATTACAAAACCATAGCAAATTGTATTAACCTTTGAGACTTGAACTGAAAGAGTGATTATGTATTTCTAGAGAGAAGTCTAACCATTCACAAAAACTTTCATTCAAACAGCCTTTTGGGCATTAATAGTACTGCATCCTAAGAACTTCCACGTTGGTTAACTATGGTGGTTGTTGCGTGGTATAAACGCAAGCCCATTTACACACAGACGCCATCTGCTAGGAACAAACTAAATGGAAACGTGGCCTTTCAAAGACAAATAAAAATAAATGCAAATAAATACAGTTGACAGACCAATTAACACCTTAAAGACAGAATAACCTTTACCCAATGCATCATCTATGTTTGTACTGTATTACCTAGCATCTTTATATTCTGTAATTATGTGCTTTAGGTGTGTTCCTTTATGCAGGTTGATGCGCATACGTGCATTAGCACTGCGAAGTACACCAATTACACCAGATCAAAATTGGTTTTACGCTTCACGTGGGGGCAGCATATTTGGTTTTTAAAGGTACAGTTAACAACTGGAAGCTAATACACATTTTGTCAAATGTAGCGAATGTCTCATTCTGGTCCTCTAGATGCCCGTTCTATCTGTGGTGTTTCTACACAGCCCTGGCTGTAACTGCAAACAGGAACATAAAGTGGTGTAGACCGCACTACACAACACTCTTGTATAGCCTTGACAATGTGTGGAGTGGAGCTTCTGAGAGAGCACCATATGGCATTGAAGGGAGAGGTGTTTTTGTTTTGATTGAGTTCAAATTAAAACAAGCTTTATCCAGAATGCTTGACTAGACATTTGACCTAAACATACATTTTCTGTGCATAATGTTTCCATTTCGTGAATGAAGATTTGAACTAAATATATATCAATAGTGCATATTAGCCTATACTGTAGAGGATGCCTTAAGATGAAATACGTAGCTTCCTCCTGAAGACACTGCTTCTTAGACTTTATATCAGCCCCTGCTAGTGTAGCAGAACCTATGCTAATCAGTCAACACCTCCACTACATGCTCTATGTAGCTAAAAATAGCTTCATATGTACCTTTGACTTCAAATAATCTCACCTGAATCCACGTCTTTAAACCTAAGATAATAGCATACATAAAATAACAGACATAATACCATGTTTGTCTAAACAAACTTAACGTTATAGTCAGCTATTGCAAGCTATTTGTAAGCTAATACACTTTTAGTCAAATTCACCAAATAGCTCCTTGCATTTCACACTCTTACCGTTCTCTGTGCGTGTTGAATAAAAGTATCTGATTCTTCCACACAGCCCTGGATCCGTAAATAGCAAACATAAACAAAGTGGCGAACACCGCTTGCATCAGCAAAGCCATAGTAGCTTACTACGCTTTGCTTCACAATGCGTTTTGATGTATGGAGCGGCGCCGCGGAGGTGTTGTTATTGTTTTGATTTGAGCTCGGATTTAGCAAGCATTCTCTCTCTTACGTTCACCGTTATGCATCTTGCAAACATGCTTAACTTGAGTTTGATAAATAGTGATCACATACCAACATATCATAGTATATGGATTTGATGTTAGTCCTACAGTATATTTTGAAGTTGTATATTCCACTTCATCACTTTCAAGAGTTTACTTTTCTTGCCTTGAATATCTAACTACGAGTATGGATCTTGTATTTCCCGTTTGAACAGGAACCCCCCCCCCCCCCCGCCCTTCTGAGCATAAAAATGCGGGACATTTGCTTTGCCCGTGTAGGAATGCAGGCCAAATGTCGTTTTACTTGCCGGACAAGCAGCCGGCACAACATAAGCGCATTGCTACCTTGTTTGTACAAACATGCGTGCATGCGCAGGCTCTAACCAGGGTATCTGGGCAGGAGTGCTGTAACACTGCAACACCGGGGGATGAAGATGTGGAGTGTTTCATGTGCAGGAACAGGTGCAGTGAGACAGGAAGGGCAGACCAGACTGGTCACAACGTGGCTTGGACATCGCAGGCCTGACACAGCTGTGGGTGGAGACGCACAAATTATACAGACGCTATCTCTGTATCCCTATGCCGTAGTCTCTCTCTCTCTCTCTCACACACACACAAACACGGACACTCACAAACACACAGACACACACACACACGTAAACACCCGCTGATTCGTATACAGTATTGTGCATGCCTCCTCATTGCATTGCATAAAGCACACAAATGCAGTACAGTGTCTCTTTCAGACACACACACACACACACGCACACACACTCACACGCACACAAGAACAGATTTGCACACAATTTATTCCCTCAATTTCTGTACTGAATATATTCTGTGTGTTTGTAACGCACGCACGCACACACACACACACACATGCACAAACACACTGTACACAAGAACAGATTTGCACACACTTAATTTATTCCCTCAATTTCTGTACTGAATATAATCTGCGTGTTTGTAACCCACACACAGGCACACACACGCGCACACACACTCAAAACAACAGCAATCACGCTTTCTGTCATATAGCTACAATCATATAGCTAATTAGGTCCTGGGACATCATATTCTAAGCTCACATCTGCTTGATAGCATGATTTCAAGGCATTTATGTGTGAAAGCACATAAAACGAGTCAATGGATGGATGCATCTGGGAGTTTCCCTATTTTAGACACAGTTTGATTAGTTTTGCCTTTTATGCCTACTGATCAATCAAGTAAATTGTATATTCATTGCACTACATGAAGCTCCCGCAAGACTAGGCCTGTAATCACTGTTTATTGCACTGCATTAATCTATGGAAATGCTGATGTATTATTTAAATTTTTGGTTTTTAGTTTCCTTTTGAGCTCGGCATTTTTATATTCCGCACATAGTGGCTGATGAAATACTGATTAACTAGTTGTACAGATTGACTCTCCCCGTCTGTTTGAGGGAGGCTGTTGGGCCCGCTTTTTCCCCTTTAAGATTTTGTCGTTTAACAAGAATGGCTTTGGGAGATGGAAAGGACCTTATCTTAAAAGCTCTCTCTCGCTCTTTGTCTCTCACTCACCCTTCGGACACCATTTTATGGGGGGAAGGGTTGAGCGACTCATAATGTGGAAGTCTCTTCAGAGTGTATTGATTTTATCCACCCCTACAGGCAATTGTTTGACTTACTTTTGAAGTGAACAGAAAGCTTTTCCGGCGGTCGCGTGCCACTGGTGGAGCATTTAAGTAATTGTATTTATTTGTGCGGGTATTTGCATAATTGGTAAAATAACACCTCCATCGTTAGGTAAGAAGTTATTGCTTCAGTAGTGCTATAATCAACAACTTGACAATGACAGGTGAACTGAAATTGCACACTGAAAAGTTCCAGGGAGGAATATTCTATAGATTACGGTAATTTTAGCGGTTGGCATGTAAGTAGCTCAACTTGTGATGTACGTGGGGGGAAGACTGGAGACTCCCTTGCCAACTCCTGATGAGATTAAAACATGGAACATTGAAAGCACTTTATCATAGACAACTTATTGCCGATTCAAAGATGTAGTTAAAGAGGATTTGTGGCTTGTTTTGATCATAACCACTCTAGCCTGTTGATAGAGTTGTATATCTCGCTGCCAATAGACTATTTCTTGCTCCATATCTCCCCGCTAGCTGCCACGGCGCAGAAACGCGGAACCACCCAAACAGGAAATGCCATAAACATGTTTGTGATGCTCCCCCCTCTCTCCACCCACCCACACACACACCTACACACACACACACGCACACACACACTCACACTCTCGATATATCTCTCCCTCCCTCCCAGACGAAACATGCAATAAAATACTAAGCAAATATGGTCAGGATAAACCCAGGCCTGTAAAGCTGTCATTTTTTTTGTGTGTATTTAATTTCACACATATTTGCACAAGGAAATAACATTTTACTTATCATATAAGTAATGCAGATGGACACGACACAGAAACTCTCTGTTTTTGTGTCCATTGCCAAGACAAACAGATTTAAAAACATAATAGAAAAACTGTATTATAGAGAGAATGAATAACTCTAACTTTAATGAATAAACAATTGAACAAAAGTCTACTGGGCAAATGCCTTGCATGGCCAAAATTAGATTCAAAATATAAACCAGCAAGTTTAAATGTATTGCAGGTGCAATATCAGTACTGTAAATCTCAGATGAAACACCCATTATAAGTGTTTAAATGTTTGCATCACATCCATTTACAGTCTAATCTATTTTCCAGACTTGTAAATAAGGAAAATTACATTTAATTTATAGGTAGACTCCTCAGTTTGAAGCACTGTATGCTTGCAATTGCCCTTGTGATTTAAACCACTTGATAACAAATAGGCAGTTAGTTAGTTAGTTAGTTAGTTACATCAACAGTACTTGCAGCAGACAGCAGCAGCGGTGTTGGACAGTATATCATATTATTTTTGTTTTCAGTAACTAGCAGTGTAACTAATACTATTTCTAAAACAGTAATATTATTACAATTACTAATCCAAGTAACTAATAGTTACTGCGATACAAGAATGAGATTTCTGGTCCTAGCAAACTAAGGGTAGGCTAATTGAACCAACCTGTCCAATCATCTGGTTTGAGAGGCTGAAATGTTTTCACTTTGGCTGATTGTTGACTCCTATGGTTATTATTGTTCCAGTAAAGTGGATTCAGTTATAAAATGAGCTGGCTACAGGTTTTCATTTTTCGGAAAGGGTGAGGCAGGGTAGTGATTGTGAAAGTAATATAGTAATGCAACTAATTAATTGTATTACCCAGTAATAAGTAAAATAATATTACTTTTTGAAGGAGTAATAAGTAACTAGTAATTTAATTCAATTCCTGAGTAACTTGCCCAACACTGAACAGCAGTAAACTGACAATATGACAACAGCAGAAAAAGAAAAACACACTGATAGATCCCTCTATATGTGGGTTAGAGTTCATGACAAATCTGCCTGACTAATAAACCATGAATGTCAAACAACCACAAAGCTTGTGGTTAG
Source organism: Speoplatyrhinus poulsoni (assembly GCA_025447795.1). Classification (NCBI taxonomy): domain Eukaryota; kingdom Metazoa; phylum Chordata; class Actinopteri; order Percopsiformes; family Amblyopsidae; genus Speoplatyrhinus; species Speoplatyrhinus poulsoni. The sequence goes on from JAOEGT010078463.1 coordinate 6,120, forward strand.
TTTTAGCTGCAGCAGAGAGTCGTTTCTAAACTGTACAATTCATTGCCTGATGTCAGACAAATGGACCGGGTATCGAGTTTTCTCTTCACTGTAGAAAAGCAAGCGACCATAGAGCTGCACCAGACTGCATGCTGACATGCACATTGAATACTCAAACACTAAAGGTAGTTTTTTGTTTTGCCTGTCAAATGCAGGTTTACATAAATGAGAATAAGTGGTGTACAACAATTATATCAGCATAGATTTTTTCATTGTGAAAAGTTTAATTGTATTAATGAGCAAGTACAGTTTGACTTAACGTTTTGATATCTGACAGCGGTTTGTTGACATTCAAAGCATAATCAAAATTGTAATGAAAAACAACAGAATTATAATTTTTTATGCAAACTAAACTAATGGAAATTACTACAGTAATATATTCTCGTGTGTGTTGCCTGGTTAGGTAAATTGACATTTTCAAGAGCTAAATAATGATTAATATTCACTGTCGCGCACACCTAACAGAGAAACTATAGCGTAAAGGCATCAGCGCCACTTAATTTAGTCTCTCTGCTGTGAAATGACAGAAAGCTCAGGGGTAATGGAGCAACAGACGAAGCAAAAGCCATTTGATATGTGACAAAGTGATCACCCGTACTAACAAGCACCGACGCCTCGCTTCCTGTTCCAGGTGGGCCAATACGAAGCCAACGCAGAGGTGGCTTCGCCATATAGTCTTCCATCCATCAGCACTACGTCACAGCGACTCTGTGCTGAACGTCTGATACGTATAGCTTCGTAAGCTCGACACGGGACTCTCGGACTTTCGGGAAGTAATACTGTCGATTATATTGGCTGTTCGCATTGTCACTCACAAGAATGTTTCCCTAATTTCTGGTGCAACGATAGCACAGTGCTTTATTTACTAATTTAAAATGAAACATTTATTTTAATCAGTAACCATAGCCTACTAATCTTACATATTTATAACACCTGTAAGCAGTGTTGTTAAGTTTTCCTCATTGCAAGTTTACCGTCATTGAGTTACAGTATATAGTTGGTCGTGCATGTCAATAAAAATACCTTGCTTGTCAAGTAGGCGGGTACTGACGCAGTTAGCCAGCGCTGTGTTCTGTGAGACTAGCTTCGCTCCCTAGCCTCAGCCTCTTAGAAGTCTGTATCTGTATTTCCGGTGCGACTCTAGTGTAATTTCAGTGGTTCCGTTTACATCAACAGTAGTCTCATTTTTAACCTGAAGAAGATCTGTAAGTTTCCCCTCACACTGAATACTCAGTGTGAGTTAACCGTCCGACTTGGTTATTGAGTTATGTGGTTGGTTGCGGTGCGCGTCAATCAAAATACCTTCCCTGTCAAGACGGATGTTGGCACAGTTGCTGTGTGCCAGACTTTACGTAGTAAATGCTGGATCTGTGAGACTATGGCTTTGTCCTGATGAGGTGCAACATGACGACCGTTGCCACGCAATCACCCGTCCCACTGATCTTAGTGAGCGGGGCACCGACAAAAGAGAACATGTGGGAAGAGGGGGCCCCTGTGCGTACCCCTGTCGAGTATGTTATGTCTAGGAGGCAGAGATGACGGTCCCAGTGCTAATACAATATTTATAATTCACACTGTACTGGCAGCAGACTCAGGCAATGTATAATGGATAAAATATCACTGCTAAATAGCATTCTGGTAACCTTAACCTGTAGGGCACACAATGTCTTTCCCCTTTGAAGCACTTTCCCTAATTGCATGATTGTTGCCAGGTTGACTTAAGATCAAGCTCACCCTGTAGGGCTTGATAATCACCTTGCTCTGGTACATTTGTGCACGTAGGCATGATTGTGTGTGTGTGTGTGTGTGTGTGTGTGTGTGCGTGCGTGCGCGTGTTTAGTGAGCGAGTGTAAACACACGCGGCCACATTCATATCGCAACTCCCAAGATGGTGTTTGCCTGAAGTGAGCGTGCGTCTTCAAAGGGGCTGGAGAACTCGTTTTTGAACTACATGCAGCTTTGCTTTCTCCCAAGCTTTGTTCTACCCATCACACCGTGGGCGCAGAGCGGCCACAACAAAGGAGGCAACATTGCAGCCGTTATGTGGCCAGAAAACAGGAAAGTAGATATCCCCACTGTGCATAATTTACCTCCGCTCCCATTCCCACTCAACAGCAGTCAGATGGTGTGCGTGTGTGTGTGCGTGTGCGTGTGCATGTGTGTGTGTGTGTGTGTGTGTGAAAGACAGAGAGATGGGGGTGCAGATCATTTTGTTTTCTGTATCTTTGGTTTGGTTGTACTGTATACTATAGAAGATTAGTTTAGCTAATTTAACTGCGTGTGCGCGTACGTGTGTGTGTGTTGTGTCAAAGCCTCCACCTTCATGTCTTACTGTAACTGCTTGCTCTGAACAACTTCCGTCAGACGGAGCAAACCCAAATTAAAAATAATGATAAAACCCATACACTTCCCATATTTGTCATGAATTGAACACGTACTGTATACATACATACATACATACATATATGTATGTTGACGTGTTTAGGGGTAGCACTGTTACTGTGTGTGTGTGTGTGTGCGTGTAAAAAGAAAAGCAGAATGTCTTTGTGTGAAGAGAGATAGGGTCAGACTAGGTGTACCCAGCAGAACACATTGAGCACATTGGATTACCGGAGTGTGCAGTGTCCAGACACACTGTGGAACACCTTGGTGTGTGTGTGTGTGCGCGTGCGTGCATGTGTGTGTCTGTGTGTGTGTGTGTGTGTGTGTGTCTGCAACGGGGCTCCACAGAGGCCCAGATTGACCCTGCAGTAAGAGGCAGGGTTCAGATAAGGACATGGGCGGTATTCATACACACTGGGTATAGCATGTGGATTATATTTACAAAATTTGTCATTTATATTTTAATATAATTTGTTAAGACAAAAAAAGGCTAAATGGGTAATTAAGTCAGCAAGGTGTTGATTTCTAGCATACCCCTCTGTGTGTGCACCAATTTTATATCCTCTGACAGTATCACGTATCATTTTGCTGAGTGAAAATCATTATAATAGTATCCAGCTTTATAATATTATATAATAATAATAATAATAATACTTTTTGATCGTATTAAGGTTAATTTAACAAATTCACAATCATATTGGTTTAATGCACTCAGGGGTACTTAAGTCAACTTGAAATGGAAGTCGGAAGTATTGAGACTTTATAATTTATCATGTTTCTTGTAGTAAAACAGCATATTATCGTGGTACAAATTGTAGGAGAGATCGAATTTCTTATGAAAAAAAAGGAAAATACAGGTCTCAGGTTGTTTTGGGAACAGCAAAGAAGAAGGTGACATTACCTGAAAATTCACGCTAGCACGTTTAGCTTAGATTTACAGTATTTAGAAGACACTTATTATCGAAAGCGACTTACAAGTAGTACATTTGTCAGTGGCGAAATATCTGCAGTCACCAGGGCAGCCACCAGGGCAGCCACCAGGGCAGCCACCAGGGCAGTCACCAGGGCAGCTACAGTCACATGGCAGTCACCAGGGCAGTCACCAGGGCTAACTTACACTCGTTCCTGTTTATATCTCACAGGTTTTGCCCCTCGTGGGTTTTATGCAGAATGATGTAAACAGAAGAAAGAAACATTTTACTACATGCAAACCCTTTCAGACTTGCCTGCATCGCAAAAACTATTGTTTTACAGGAAGGTTAAGGTGAAGGTAAGGTGATACATTTTTCTATAATAAAAAAATTTAAATAAGATTAGGAAAAGATCTACACCAAAATTTGTTTTTTGTATACCTTATTAATTGGTTTCATAAAATTAAAAAGTTTCTGTTATATTTCAGTATAGGCTGTGTAGCCTATGATTTCAAGTAATTACATTTTAACATGTCTCGATTGTATATTGATTATTTATCTACAATCAGGAGCTAATACTTGCGCTGAGATTGCATGCCCATATAGCTAAAAATCAACCTGTGGTAACTCCGTAGCCTTGCCGTAAAAGTCAATGAGCATCCTAAGATGCCAAAAAATTTCTAATGCTTTGAAAATTGACGAGAAAGGCCATTGACCAAGCTACAATTTTTGACGAGTTGGGAATGAGAACGTGTCGTTTCACTCGGCAAAAGAGCTAGCAAAAAAAACAATTGACCTTCTATATTGAAGCTTTTGGGCTGAACCAACATACTATAGAAAGTCAAGCTAAAGCCACTCTACTGTACCTCCCCTAAACCAGCCCACAGACTAAGGTTTCAGTCTCTCTCCGCATGACTTCTTCACAGTTAACAGTCGGTTAACAATCTCCTAAACGCTCAGATGCACATACACGTGGTGTATTTATATAGGGACCTGCACATTCACTGCATACATTGTAACCATTGCTTATGTACTTAAACACACACATACAGTATATATACACACAGACACCAGTGAAGCGAACACGCCTTGTCTGAAAGCTGTAAATAAACCAACCTTGTAGATAAAAATGTTAGCAGCGGGCAGAAAGGTTAAGTCGTGCTCCTGTTCCAGTAACCTTGAAGGGAATCTTTAAAAGGACATGGGCTAAAACAGAACACAACATACAGAAAGGTGTTCTTTTTTTTCCCTCTTGACTTTTGATTATACATTGAATCTTGCTCTCTCCTTGGTCCCTGCGGTATTTATGGTCCTGTCAGGTCAAGAAAATGTGTTTTGACCATACTTTACCATAGTATATCAAGTATGAGGGATAAGGGGTATATATTTTGGCCCAAACCCATTTCTAATTTTTACCCTTACCCCCTGCCACTTGGAACTAAGTTACAAGGGGCAAGGGTTGAAATATTTCCCTACAAAATGGGACAACACTTGAAGAACCAGAACATCATTGGTAAGCCATTTGTAAATTGCAAAATCGTGTTTTACCGGCTTTTACGTTTCCATAATGCCGTCCTCAGCTGTGATGATGTATCTTGCGTGGGCTATACCATAGGCATATTTTTGATATGGACATGTTTTACATTTACAAGCCTACTACAGTGTGGCATTGGCAATAATGTTACCATATCACAATGACAGTTGCCATCTATCTGATTGATCAATTGATCTACAGTACTGTGCTAGCAAACGAAAAATGACCAAAAATTTAATCGACGTAGTGGTATGTTACCATTCGTTTTAATTAGCAAGCTAGTTAACGGCACTGGCATAGATAGTATTCACAAAGCATCACTGTATGGGAAATGTATCAAAACACTCTGATTGGAGTGTGCCTCTGAAAATTGAAAAGGGCTTGAAGGGTATAGTTTGAAGGGCTATATAGCACTATCCCTTGATCCAAACAAGAATCGGGACGCCCTACCCCTATGAAGGTGCAAAATGGAGGGTTAGGGATAAGTGGTAGGGGCATTGTGCGACTTTGCTTGTCAAAGTCAAAAATTTTATTCATCCATTTCCTTGTTAGTGAGAAACAATTGTTACGACCACATTTATGTCAATTTGGTGTAAGGCCTGCATTTGAATATTTATTGAATGAAGCCTGATAAACATCAACACTGCTTAATTATGGCTGGGATAAATGGGTTTTGGGTGATTAAAATGGGAATTTCACTTCTACTGTATGTGGGTTGATTAAAATGCACACAAAAGATTCCCTATTGCAGAATGTTTCCTTTGGTGGAATATCAATTTGCTACCTTACTTTCAATTGAACTCTCAATGTCAAGCCACCGCCGTTTTTTGTTGTAAATAGTGACAGGATTCTAATAAACAATCTGCCACGCTTCACCCTGTGTTAATAACCAACTTTCATCTGGTGTCAATCTTAATACAAAACTCCAATTATCCAAATCTTTACTGGAGTGGAAAGGATTGGTTTCTCTCTCCTTGCTGGATAAGTAGAACAACAGCGCTCTACTTAAGCACTGAGCTAAAATCATCTGAATGCATTCTACCTAATCCACTAAAACTTTTAAGTTGATATAGTGACAGCCTACTGTACGCATGGCTGCATCTCACTACATAATTTTCAAACATTATATGCTATTGTCATATTAATATTTTTGTGTTCCGAACAGTTTTACCCATTTTTCTGCAGATTTGTTCTTTTTTGTTGGATGCGTTTTATAAGCCCCAGTTCAAATGCACTCTTGTACGAAAATAGCTTTGGACAGACTAAGTCCAAATCCATCTACTTTTCTCAGCTGTGGAAGATGGTCTCTCTGCCTCTGGACTGATCAGCCAGAGGTCGTCAGATTCGGCTTGACAGTGGGTCTTGTACACTCCCCCAGGACACCTCACGTTCTGCTCCTCTAAGCGTACAGTATATTCTCCAACTTGGGGAGTATTGCATTATTAGCATAAAGAAACCAATAGTTGATTGCACATGTTCACGATCACCACAATGCATTACTTTTTTTAGTAATTTAGTAATTTCTCTTAGGCTGAATAGGCAAGTAAATCCTGTTCCGATAGTTTCTTATAGGAGTGGAGGGAGAATGCTTTCAAAGATTTTATAATGAAAATGTAGCATTGTAATGCATTTCAATGGAAGCAAATATGGAACGCTTCCAGTCTCTTAAGTGGGCGTGTCACAACTGAATATCGCTGTGGAGGTTGACGCACAGGCAGTGGCAGTGGCCAGACAGCTCCACCATGCATGGCCTCAAACAAAGTCCTTTTACCTCAAAACAGTTCACTGCAGAAACACATTTGTAGCCTCACATTGATTATAGGTACTTGGGAATTAATGACATATACCCCCCAAATACCCATTAGAGAGAAAAAATGGCCATTCTGGTCTGCAGCATAGAGGGTGAAAAGTCCACCCCTCCCCCCACACCCCCCACTTCCAAAAATCGAATGCGGAAGTGTCGTGTTTTGGAGCCATCTGTTCAAATATGTTCTCTCTGATGGTGGGAAGATCAGTGCCTGACGTGCCGAGGTCGTTTCTACGGTAACGAGGTGGGTCTAGTCTACTTACTCCAGTCAAAGCAGCAGGAAGCTCATTTCACCACTGCGGCGCCAGGATAGAGAATAGTCGCGACTAAGCTGGGCGGCCCTCATGTCCTTGTGGCAGAGGTGGTGCCAGCCGACCAGCTGAGACGGGAGATCGAAGGGTTTAGGGTGGGTGGGGGGGTATTGGGACATGCATGGGAGAAGGTGTGTGTGTGTGTGGGGGCGGGGGGGCAGTTCCATTTACTACCCAGCACTAGTTTGTCTGTAATTAGATGTGCCTTAATGAGAGCCAGTGAAGGTACAGCCTCACACAATAGCCTCCTTGAGCATCTATCGCCACGCTACCAGATGACAACCTGCAGTTCATCTACTGTACTTAAACTTGAGAGATATGCTGCAGCCTATACTATGACTTTTTAACTAACTTATGCAGTGTGTATAATTGCCTACATGTTCATGGTGATTGAACTTGACCTTGTTCTAAATGAAGACATCTTTTAAAATCCTATTCCAGATTACAAATTAAAATGTTAAAAGGCTTCATCCACTTATCCACACTGCATTCTGCCCTACCGAGCAAAACGTCTTAACGTCCTGATTAATTAGATGGTTCCCTTAGTAGTATGTTGAGGTGGAGTCATCCCAACTGGTCAATTGACAAACCACTCTTAAATTCTGTTGCTGGTTAGACGTTCAAACATGCCTGCATGATGCACACCAGGCGTGAGATGCAGTGCAGATAAACAGAAGACCAGACAGAGCTGTGTGTGATAAGGGAGCAGGGGTGATATTGTCACATTAAAACAGTGGTAGCTGGACTGTGCTGCTGCATATTCTATACGGATTGGCTTTCTCAATGCGATAGAGCCATTGTTTTGAGCACTGAATAGTTTTGAGGATTATTGTATATGTATTGTATATTTAAATATGATATAGACACCTTTTAATTAACCAATAATCTGGAACATCAAAGAGAAGGCTTCAGAGCTTAATTTTAAAGATATTTGGAAGAGATAGAAAATGCAAGCAGCCAGGTGTTACATACAGTATGCGGCAGGTATTTAGAGAGCAAGGGTAGCTGTGACGTCGTCAGGTATGGGGATGTGGGGCTGTAATATTTACAGTACATGTGGGTGGTGTACTGTATATAAAAGAAGCCTATAGATAAAGAGAGACAAAGAATGAAAGGTCGGATAGTTCGATCGATGTTTGTGGGATAGCATACGTTTAATGTCTCTGGCAGCTTAAACCAGGTCCTCTGACCCCTGTCTCTCTTTCCTACTCTCTCTCTCGCCCCCTCCACCCCCCACCTCTCTCTCCCTCTCTCTCTCTCCTACTTTCTCTCCCCCCTACCCCTTCCCCTGTCTCCCTTGTCTCCACCATGCCTCCCCCCCCACACCACCACCAGGTGTGGGGGCCTGTCTGCGGGTTTTATTTTATTTGTATTATTTATTTATTTTTACTTTAAAGGGCATATAGACATTTTTTTAAGGCATCCTTGGCTGTGCAAGGGGGGACGGGGCTTCTGAGGGATCACCCTATGGCGTTGAAGGGAGAGGTGTTTAATTTAGTTAAAATATAAACAATATTCCATTTATATGCATCATTGTCTCCACCTTTTAATATAGCACAAAATACAATAAAACACTGATGTTTTTTATATTAATGTTTAAAATATAATCTACAGTATAATACACCTTTAATAAACATTTTCTTTTTATAATTAATCCAACGTTTTCTTACATCGTGTCCCTGGAGGAATGATACCATACAAATATTGTAATAACCAAATGATCTTACCACGGTTCGCATCGGAAGTCTAGAAAGTAACACAAGCGAAACACACAAATTTAACCTACATTAGTGATAGGAGATGACCAGCACAACACTAGCGCACACACAGTAATAAAAAATGTTTCAAAACAGATACAATTAACCAGCAGTTATTTTGGTATACAAAGACAAATATTTACAATCAAATGTAATCAAACCAGTGGTTATTTAACATATTGTAAAGTATTAGAAAGACACACAAGTAAATGGAGGTATAAAGAAGCAATATAATTTTTACTTTAGTTACTTTAGAGTTTTACTTTAAAAGATTCAACTTGCTTTATAATTTTGAGAATACAGAAATAATGTGAGATGTACTGAAATTTACTAGCTAAATTTCCCTTTTCAGCACAAGGTCATTAGGACTATTGTATTTGTTATAATGGGTTCTAAATACATGCTTTCCAGGGTCATGGAAAATCAGCATTCAAAGCTTGGGATATGAATAATGAACTGTACTGATCTGATCTAAAGTGAGAAAAGTTGCCAGGTTGCAGAATGAAAAGCAATTCTCGGATCGAACAGTGAAACAATCAGAATAGAGTCTAATGGTTTTAAACCTTCAATATGCTGGAGACAAAGAGGACAATGAGCCCTGCAGGGCTAAAAGAGCTTCAATTCCACAGATTGGCTTGGCTGCCATTGGCAGCATGCAAGGACAGATTGTATTTTCCAGCTAAAACGATTTAGCAGCTCTAGTGAACGAGATACTGTAGGCTCTGAAAGTGTCCAAGACACAGATTCTTGGTATGCCGTGTATTTACAGAGCTGTGGCCGGAAGGAAGTGCGTCATGGAGACGTGGGCAGTCTACATAGTTGATAAGTGAAAAAAGGAAAGCAGCATGGCTGTGAAATATTCCCCAGTCCATATATTCTCTCTTTCTTCCACGTAAGAGAAATTGGATGTGAGGACACTTTGATTTTGTTTTTTTTTGCTGATGTGTGACCTTGCAGTTTGTTAAAACAAAAATAAATATGACTCCTCCCACCTCCAGCTTTTTGCAGCGTGTAGCTCTGGGCTATTTATTTTGGCAATCAGGTGCAGCTGCCACCTGAGATATTATACACGTGACATTTATCCAGAGGGGGGGGCGGGGGGCATTCACAGATGCTTCAAAGCAGCTTTGTGCCACAGCCAAGAAAGACCACCCTAGTCACACTAGATAAGGGACAGGAGACTATCACATTAGCACGTGTGTGTGGCTCTACCGCTTAAAAAAAAAAAAAACACACACACACACACGCCGAAGACCTGTTACTGCATCTACTGCCATGTGCCTATGGCAAAAATGTAGGGGGGAAAAACATCTTGACAAAAGGCTCATTGCTACATGAGTATTTACAGAGGATCAGGGAATGGCTTCATTTTATGACAACCCACGGTTGTACCATGTACTCTGTATTCTACACAATGTGTATTTGGCAGCACTTCATGAGGCATTTTAAGATGCCTATATGTGTTAACCACAATGTCATTCAGCAGTAGTCCCAGCTGAAAACTTTCCTCACCATGGGATTTCCTGTAGGTGTATCACTTCCCCTGGAGGTGTGTTGAAGTCAAACTAATCAATCTTGTCTTTATTTCCAGGCTTTGCCTGCTTGTTTGCCGGTGGTCCAAACGTGGTGCCAAAGTGCAAACCACAAACCACTCTTGTGACAAACGACACCCGGAACGTAACATGCTGCACGGTCAGATAAATTAGCCGGGCTCCGCCCAACTATTGCTCTAAGTAACATTTTCGCTGCGATTATAGTCTGGAAAACATGTTCGCACAGCCACCCTGCTGGTGGACCAATCAGTGACCAGTGAGGGTGACTAAGAGTGTTAAAGTTAAAGTCAAGCATACTTTTCAAATGATGGTAGAGCTAGATGAAGAAATGCAAACAGTTGCAGAAAAGACGACTAGTTAAAGGCTGCTCCAGGTTAATTAGCATACAAAGACTGCAAACAGACCCCAGTGAAGCGTATCCCGACGTTATATTCACTAAGTTATTTTGGGTCTGGCTACACCAGGCAACCAATCGAGTGCCCGTCACAAGGTAAAAGTGGATTAAAAGTGGAGCTACACCTTACAGGTCTTCCATGCCCAGCGTTACCAGCAGACAGTCACAGATGGACGTGGTTGTTGGATGGAAAATGGCCAGCAATTGCTCAGAAGCATCCTGGATGGTAGATATTAAGCCACACTCACATTACAGTTATGCACGCCGGATGTCAATCATTTTATTGAAGACCGTCTCAACGGATTGAAATCAGGAGTACCCCTACCAGCAGAAATCACCGTTGAAGACCCTGCAGCAACTGAAGTCTCTTTTAAAGAAACAGATCCATTGTGCATTAATGTGCACAATTTTTGCTGCAACATGCTCCATTCATATAACCGGAAGTTACGACAGCAAAAAAAAAAAATCGAAATAATCACACAATTCTACAAAAATGTTAAATTTCAGTACAACGTGACGAGGTGAATAACATTTTACTAAATGTTATTTTAATAGGCCCACTACAACGTTTGTGAATTTTTTTATTAATAGCTGCAAGCATTCTTTCAGATACTTGAACATAATATATATAGATAATAATCAGCAGGAGACCTCCATCTTCTCCCGTTGCAATAACTACTTTTCTGCCTTATGTAGCGGAACGAGAGTGTATTGCACCCTATGACGTATGTTGTAATGTGAACAAGGCATTATTCTCCTCCAAGAAGAGAATCCGCTTGTGGAGGAAGAGAGAGAGGCGGCGAGAAATCTCAAAGCAAAGGTCAGCGGTGTCGTGCCACGTTGTCGACATTTCAGAATGTTGAGGAGCAATGGCTTTTACGGTGAAAGCAGAGGAACTTGAGAGCATTGTAAAAATGAAATCATTGTTTGGCCTCTAGTGCTATGTTTTTCTTTAATTGTTCTGTTGTAATAGAATTTTAACATTTTGTTGTAATTACATAAACATTATGACGGGGGGGGGGGTATTGGTCTAGTGGTCCGGGTGTTGGGCTCCCTGACGGAAGGTCGTGGGTTTGCATCCTTAAGCAAGGTGCCAAACCCTCTAACTGCTCCCGGTGGTTGGTCGCACCTTGCATGGCAGCAATCACATTGGTGTATGCATGTGTGCGTGTGTGTGTGTGTGTGTGTGTGTGTGTGTGAGGCAAAATACTGCAAATGCCACCATTTATACAGACCGTTTACAATGTAATGTAAATGATTGTGATGTTATGTACTGTATATGATTTAAACCTACTGTACTGTACCTCAATTTAGAGTTTGTTAGACTTCATGAACCAAATTATGGCCAATGATCATTAGGCACAGACATTGATGGGTGAAACATACATATCTATAATATGCACGAATCATGCTTAAACCATACATTAGATCTTTAAATGGTACATTATAATACATTTAATATGTTTTATTTTTAGTAAAAAAATTCATTATCACGTAGTCATTTGAACAATTACGTGAAAGAAAACTATCTCAACTATATGGTAATTAGATGCACCTTACTATGTCAAGGATCCTCTAAACTCTCCAGTTTCTGAATGTAATAAACATCCTGATTTTTTCCTATGTTAGGCAGTGCAATGGCATACACAGACACAATTGCCTCAAAAGCCTTTAAATAGCCTCCAACGACACAAACAAAGGCCTTGATTTCTGTCATGTTTGGGGGGGGGGGGGAGAGAGCTCCTGCAGTATTGATCATTCACGTTTGCTGAAGGAGCGTGAAGGCATACCTTATACATATTTATCACCAAAACATGCCCCTGTTTTTCAGCGTCATCCTCTCAAGTGCTTTTCTCTCAGCAACACAGCCGTGGATTGTTATGCATGGAGCGACATGACCTGCAGGCATCGCTCGGATTCTTATCGCTGCGCTCACATCTGATGGGTACGCAGGCCCAGACAAAGGCAGGTCCTGCCTTCTTCTGCTCACATCTGCCTTTTTAACGATTCCATCACCGTCAGATAAGCCGGATGGCGATATAGACAAGATGGCAAAAACAATTTACAAAATAAAAAAAAATTGTGGAGATGGAATGGCATCGGCGCGTGACAATGAATGACAACACAACGCAGCTTCAACAGTCAGAAAAGATGAAAATGGATGAGACGGAGATATGCCGGCCGTCGGAAAACAGGGAATGGCTCAGTTATGTGAAATTAAAAAGATTTTGGCAATTTGATTTGATTAATTTACTCCCAAATGCCGTCATGTTGTTATTTGGAACATACACTGTAACGGTGTCTGGTGATATTGCCGTTGAAAGTTCTGCTGGCCTGCCATAATTTTTCATCCTCGTTTTATGAGTCAAATTGATTGAAGTGATTCACTATCTTTATTTGGAATGTGGCAATAATCCAAATATTGTGATGCAAATAAGACGTGTACAGTATATCAATAATAGTCATGGTCTGAGAGCACGCACTGTGATTCATGGACTTTTCAAATGAGGGCAAAATATAGTTTGCCCTTATTTGATAATTTCCCCTTAATGGATTGTATTTGCGTTATGTCTTATTGATTATGACTGATGGATTTGTACTTTTCATTTGTTGTGGTACTGTAATTGAATGGTTGACATTGTGTGTTTAAATGTATGTGGACATTTTAAGTTGCCCCTTGGCCAGGTCGCCCTTGTAAAAGAGATTTGAATCTCAATGAGTCCTATTTCTGGTGAAATAAAGGTGTGTGTGTGTGTGTGTGTATATATATATATATATATATATATATATATATATATATATATATGAATGTGAGTGTACACAGTCATATTGGCCATATTTGCTGGTGATTGGATGCACAACGCCACAAGCATATTAAATATATAAATATACTATGCTGCATGTTCTAATGTTCTGTGATTGGTCACCAACACCGTGTTATGCCGTATTGCAGCTTTCGTGCTGTTCTGCTCCATCGGCAAACTTATGGCGCCTGGCTGCTCAATGCCCGACAGACGCCCGCTGCATCCTGAGTGACAGACCGCTCCCCACAGAACCTGCCGAGGGTAATTGGCATTCAGGATCATCTGGATGATATGGGAGGGTGGCGAATTCTGCGAGACGTTGCTGCCCGCCTTTTATCCCTCGCCACAAAGTTTCCTGAGAGCAGCACCCCATTTGCACAATGAGAGTGTGAGAGAGAGAGAGGGGCAGACAAAGACTGTATGTGGGAGAGTGAGAGCTCTCCCGAGAGAGAGAGAGAGAGGCAGACAAAGACTATGTGGGAGAGTGAGAGCTCTCCCGTGAGAGAGACAGAGAAAGAGAGAGACAGAGAGAGAGAGAGAGAGAGAGACAGACAGAAAGAGTGTTCAGCTTTGCATGCAGTGAGTTGGCAGTAGCTTTCCCGAAGGAGACATTGCCGGTGAGGGGGAAAGGGCTTTCTATGCATGAGGAGAAACCTCCTTCAGGTTTGTGTTGTGCCCCTGCAGCCCTCTGTCTAACCACACATCCCCCACTCCCTCCATCCCCGCCACCCACAGCCCACCCAGCCACCCAATCCCCTTGCCATGGCCGTATAGGGATATATTGACCTGTCACCCTGATCCTCGCAAGGGAGTTGTGTGGGGTGCTGTCTGTCCTCTGGAACCGATTAATTAACGAGGGAGAGAGAGCGAAACAGAGAGAGCGAGAATGAGTGAATACAGTGTTGCGATACACACTGATAGTTACCATGCCTATGTTGTACGGCGGAAATGGCTCTTTCATTTCATACAGAACAGAACAACGAGAAGTGAGCAACATTCAGCCCCCATCAACATTTGTCTTGTTCCCAAGACAAATTCTGTTTAAGGGAATAGAAAGCTGCAACAGAAGAGGCAATCAAAGAAATGCCATAAAATGGGATTGTTTAGAAAGCAATATAACATCTGGATCCAGAGAGCTGTATTCTTTATTACTCTGTGGACATTTGATGGAGGGTATTAACCTGCGTTACTGCCAGCTCTGATAAATTACTCAGCTGTACCTGTGCCCCAAAGGTAAATAATTAGTGTGTTTGATAGCTATAATAACCACGTTCCACGCGCTGCAATGCTGAGCCTCTATTGTCATGACTAAAGAGCGGTCTGAAGAGAAAGCTGAAATATGATTTCTGTCAAATAGTTAGTGACTTTAATGCTTAGTGAGCTAAAAAACAATAATTTGTCAGGAGCTGATGCCTTAACACACTCTGGCATTAAGGCATCATATGGAGCAAACGAGGCACACTTTAACCATGGAAGATTTTAACTATTTGCAAAGCTGTTGTTTCGTTCCAAAAGTAGGCTACATCATAAAATACAATACTTTTGTTACAAAAGCCAATTACTTTATATTCTACAGCCTAAAGGGGCAATGGAGTCTAATAACCCACCAACATAGTTTTTTTAACAGAATGCCAAAAGGTATCATAAAAATCAATATAGTACATCTCATCCCCCACACAAAGTCAGTTTATGACTGCTGCCGAAATATGAAAATACTAATGTATTTTGACTTTTTTGGTATGTACTTACTCATGTTTGCCAATGTTGACACTTTTGGGCCTAGCACTACTTCAGATCATTTAAAACTTTTGTTAGCACTACTTCAACAACTTTTGTTAAAGTGCATTTTGCCTACTTATAAATACATTTTCATGACCATGCTGTATCACAATAACCATAGTCACTTTCTTTCTTTTCCAGTCCTCAAAATGCTATTGGATTTATAAATGAGTGTACCCCAGAAATGATTGACAGCCTTGGTGAAGATGTGCAAGCAGGTTGTGGAAAAAAATGTTATTAGTTAATCAGACTTATCTTTCTTAGAAAATATGAAAGAAGTCTAGACTTATAAGTGCTGTAGTTAGGGTTGTATCGCTATTTAAAATGAGTGTATTTTGATAGCGACATCCATCAGCTATCAGTGAGTGAAATGCTCTGAGAACATATCTTCTCTGGTTGATAATAGCCCCATAAGTTGATTTATGTTTTGAAAGTGACTCACAAGATTATGGCCAATAAGACCCTTTATTAACTGATTGTTGTGGCAAATCCACCTTGCATATGTCAATCACTTAAATGCTCACATTTGTAAATGGGCTTCACAATGGCAGAACAATGCGCTCCAAAGGGAGGGATTGGAGATGGGGAGTGTTTTATTTGTGTTGATGATTTTCCAAAATGTATATTTAGTTATTTATTAGCTAGCTTTAGTTGTTTTTTAGCTTGTTAGTTGCTAGTCTATGGCTACATGGTTCAACAGGGTCTGGGGCTACATGGTTCACCAGAGTCTGGGGCTACATGGTTCACCAGGGTACTTGGGCTATATGGTTTAACAGGGGTGTGGAGATATATGGTTTAGCAGGATCTAGGGCTATGGTTCAACAGGGGGTGGGTCTGGATCTATAGTTCAATAGGGGTCTGGGTCTGTGTCTAGGAGAGCCAGCCTTTAGATGCGGAAAGTCTGTCAAGGCTCACCTACTTGACAGAAAGATGTGTTTTGATTGACATGCACGACAACCGACTAACCAATTACAGGATCCTGAGGAATTCATTGGGAAACTAACTTTTGTCTTCTAAATCGTTTAAATAGTAGGCTATGGTTACTACTTTAAAGCAAAAAGATGACTGAAATTATTTATTACAGCGTTTTGTCATTATTACATATTTAATACTGTGAGTGAGACAATGCTTACAGCCAATGGAAGTCTTCTACAGGATTTCCTGGTAGTGCAGACATGCTTACAGGGTTCCTGTGTGTCAGACGGTCAACACGAGTTGCGTATGTGACGTTGTGCTGGTGGATGGACAACGCTGATACAAGTGGTGGGGATGATACGTACCTATAGTGCTATGGGAGCACATGGTAAAAAACATTTATCAGACAAAATTACTTGCATTTATGGGTTCACTGCCAAGCATATTTATTGGGAGCCAGAACCTCATACACAACACTGCTTAATACATAAAGTAATAAATACATCCTCATTCTTATGATGATTTCACCTTGTGCATGGTTCATTTAAATGCTGACTGAAATCTCACCAGAACAAACATATAAGCATATAAGAAATTAACATACTAAATGATTTCTACAATTTGACCCTCAATGAATGTGAGGGTCAGGTAAATAATGTTCATATTAAATAATATATGTATTATGCAGGTTATAACATAATGCAAAGTATTAGTCACAAGCCTGTACTAGATTGGCAGCCATCAAATCTAGATTGCAGTATTTCTGTGTTGAACTATACATTCATTCAGTCAATAATATGCGAAGTTACCAGTCAGTGACTGACAGTTTTAATAACAATAATAACATCAACAATATTCCTTTGACAACCTTGCGTAACAAAAACACTTTTTTTCTCTCCCTAAGTATTTGTTTATTTCTCTTCGTCATTCTCCTGCATGTATAATACATTTCGCCACGTCTAAACCAAGACAGTCATAAACAAAAAATACTATTCTTGACTTTTGTGTGACTTTAACATAAAGGTTTAACGTCTCTCACCGGTTGACCTCCAATGCCCTGCATGGACAATGCATATCTCCCACCCGCTCTAAGCAGAGCGCTGTTGATAGAGGGCCGAGTGAGAAGACATCGTATGCTTGAATGGCCAGTGTGGACAGAATGATGGAAGCCGCTCAGAGGAGGGATCCTCTCTTTTCTCCGGCCTCGACGTCTGGCTGGCAGCCGCTCAATCGCCTGTGACTTTGTAATATACAATTGGATTCCCCTTGCCTGCTATAACATCCTCTTGCAGATTAGACTCTGGGTGACCCACTGTGGAGACAGGTTCGAACATATTGACTGCCATGCATATGCAAGAGCCTCTCAGCGGGCCTGTCAGAGAGAGAGAGAGAGAGAGAGAGACAGAGAGAAAAAGAGAGAGAAATCGAGAGAGAGAAAGAGAGCGAGGGTGAGAGAGAGAAAGAGAGCGAGAGAGAAAAAGAGGGAGATTGAGCGTTAGAGATATATAGAGTGAGAGATGGTGTGTGTGTGTCTGTGTGTGTCACCTAACCCCGCTGGCTAGCACAAGTGAAGCCTTTAAGGGCGTATACATTATCTCTGAAAGGAATGGATGAGGTTTTCCTTGAGTGAGTCACTGTTAAAAAGAGGCTGCGTGTCCTTTTACATCAATGGTCCTTGAAGCAACCTGCAATCCCCCCACCTATCTTTCTAACACACACACACACACACATTAACGCCACAACAGTTAGGGCAGCATATAATTTTGGTACAATATGTTCTGTATGTATTTCGAAATCCCATGACATATTACGCAATGTCACCCACTTTTGTCCCACGTTTCGGTTCACGCACGTTTATACGAGATCCTGAAAATGAATGTAAAGCCATTCCCAACCTTTAATCACTGTCTGTGTCAGACTTGGAAACAGAAGAAGAAAAAATATATAATAAATAATAATAAACAATAAATACATGTTCAAAACCTGAAATGGCCTTCTGTTTTCAACAGTCTGTTGCTGTCCAACATTCATATGGCTGGACAACATAAATGCTGTGTTTTTGTAATTGCCTCCACTTTCATCTCTGGTTGTTCAATCACTTATATTCTCTCATACTACACACATGCAACTGTGCTTCTTGTGCAGTCTGAAAACGTGTACACCTTTCTACTTTACAAGCTATGAAAAACTATAAAAAGTCACGCACATGCACAAAATGAATATTGAACATATGCTAATGGGACTGGATCACCCCCATATTCTTTCCTGTGGTTCAGCTAGCTTGTTGCGCAACCCTTTCAGGCTTTTTAGTTATTTTTATCCCTATCATATTTTGGATTCTTTCATGCATTTATCTCTCCGACACAAAGGATCCTTTGTAAATGAATAAGCCGAAGAGTGACAAGCCCGAGACAGCTTGAAAATTGTGTCGGTTTGCATACAGTAAGTCAGAATGTAGAAAGAGGAAAATGAATCCCTGAAGTATTTACAGTAGATGGACCATATGTACAGTATACAGTATTTATATACAGTATACTGTAGAAGACTACACTAGTCCACCGTGTACTGAAAACTGCATTCTCTTGAACATAAGCACAATGTGTATAGAACGGAGCCCCAAAATGGCTGCTCTGTGTGACCATTAGTGACCAGTGCTGACACAAAAAACCTTGTGGGACTGACCTCAGAGGAGCAGAGAGAAAGAATTGTCCAGGTGTGACCTCTGACCTCTTTGGAATTTATAAATGGAACACAAAGATCCGTCGTAGCACTTAATCTTAATTTGAACCTAGCTTGTCTCCGCTTCTCTGGCCTGGGCTGTGACTTCTGTATGAAGGTGGCATACAAATGACTTTAGAGAACTAAAAGTGTAACTTGGCTTGTTTTGAGGCTATGTACAAACTGAAACAATGTTATGAGGTTCAGCTGTAGCATTACATTAATTGTTACAACATGACTGATTGAATTTGAAAAAATCAGGTATTGTGTAGCATTAAAGGTGTAGTCAGCTATTGCAAACTAATTATAACACTTTTTCTCAAATTCACCAATATCTCTGGCGTTGTTAATAGGAATATAAACAAAGTTGTGAACACCGCTGACAACAACAAAGGCGTAGTAATACCGGAGTACTACTCTTTGCTTCACAATGTGTTTCAATGCGAGAGGCAGAGCTGCAGCGGGATAGTGTTTTGTTTTGAGCTGCAAGTTAGCAAGCGTTCTCGAGAATGACTTAAGGCCCATTTTTACTCCAGTGTTTTAATAAAGTGTACGTATACATATGCAAATTATCCGCAAGCAGCATTGCACTGCGTATTGCTGATTACCTCAGCTGCTGAGAGTGCTCAGTACAACCAGAACTGCCAGGTAACCTGCCAATAATGAAAACAGTTTTCTAGCGTCCTAAGCATACAAAAAAAATTATGTTTTCCAGCAAATCTCTTAATTACACCAATGTTTTGCTTACATTATCAAATAGATATGGTGATAGCAAAAGTACTAATAATAGATCGCAATTTTCTTCTGGTTCAACTATCTGCAGAACCTGATCGTTGTGGAAACCGGGTACCCTACCCCTCGTACATTTAACCACTTTTAACCACATTTAATACATTTATCCAAAGGCTAAACTACCCCATAAATGTAGTCACTAATCTTAACCAGAGGGTAATAGATCGAACTCCTAAAATTAACCACAATAAGCAGTTACACTAGTAGTTTTACTCTTTAAAACTCACTGCCACTAGTTTCCGTCTTGCAGAACATCAGAGGATCCATACGGCCCCATGATTTCTGGTGATATTGCACCTTGCGTATGCGTACAGATGCGTAGACACAAGGGCTGGGGAAAGGTGCAAGTAC
This sequence comes from Speoplatyrhinus poulsoni, assembly GCA_025447795.1. Taxonomy (NCBI): domain Eukaryota; kingdom Metazoa; phylum Chordata; class Actinopteri; order Percopsiformes; family Amblyopsidae; genus Speoplatyrhinus; species Speoplatyrhinus poulsoni. The sequence goes on from JAOEGT010078463.1 coordinate 26,167, forward strand.
GGATTGAATGTATGCAGGATTCGCGTGGCAGCGATGTATGCAAACTTAACAGAGAGTATAAATGGGCCTTAACCCTGCCTTTAAAGAGCCAGTTCTATAACATACACAGCTATTTATTTTTTGGGCACAAAATACATTTTATCATGGATTAAGTGGTTGATTTTGACAGTATTTCTGTTTGTGTGCCTATTTATTTTAGTTTCTACTAAAGTATGATGGAAAATGTAAGTTATCTTATTGAGGACATCAATGCATGTACAGTAAATATAATAAATATAAAGCTTTTTTTAAGCGCTCTGGCACCAACAATATTCTTTCTCTCTTTGATTCTCAGCTCTGTTTCAGCAATATCCCCGTGGTGTTTATAATTTAAACTACATCCGTAGATAAATAACTTAATTAAATTGAATTCCCTTTAATTAGTCACATAATTATGTCTATTCTAACATATTGGATGGCAAACGGCCCTTTCATGTTGGCAATCGATAGGGATTGTTAAAGATTTAGTACAACATTCCTCTGAATATTTAAGCCTAAATATAGAGTCTACTACGGTATGTTCTCTTGTTTGAATCACTACTTTGTATTCACTGCAAGTATTACAAGAGGGTTGTGTACAAACTGCCAGTCGATGGCATTCTAAGTGGATACTCCTTGCCTACTTCAGAGCTAATGCATATGTTACCTAACTTAAAATGTATTGAAGAGCACAACATTTAACCGTTCCCCGCCAAGATTCACCGGAAATTCCCAAGCCAATTAACATCAAATAAACACAGAGATATTTTGCCCAGAGCTTCCTTGTTAAATATGGGGGTATGTGCATTTGAATCTTATCAGGAATCTATTCAGCTGGAAAATAAAACCAAAATGTCAATTTCTGGCCTGATCAGGCATGCAAATGTGATGCATGCAATTAAGGCTCAACAATCACTTATTGTTTTGGGTGCTGCTTGGTTGTTACTAAGTTTATATTGATAACAATTACATGTTTTACCCAGCTGCAGTAAACAACACATTTTTGACAGACTAATGCCATTAGACAACCATGTTAAATGCGAGGAGAAGAAAGGCCTAGCGTGTTTCACTTTGATGCAGTACAGGCGGCGACAGTGGGTAGAGCAGGGCGACGGGTTATTCGCAAGTCGCTGGTTCTAACCCCGCTAACTCCTGTAATTGTTGAGGTGTCCTTGACCCTAACTACTCCCGGTGGTCGGGTATCTCCTTGCGTGGTTGACGCCATCATCTGTGTATGAATGCGAATGGGTGAATGAGGCGAGTCTTTACAGCGCATTGAGTGGCCAAAAGGTTGGCAAAGTGCCATATAACCACAGTCCATTTACCATAGAGTACTTTAACACTGCGAGACATCACACACCATCTTCAATGAAGGGTGTTGTGCTGCTCTGCTGATGTCCAACACACAGCATGGCCCAAGCTACGCTTGGCTTGCGTTATCTTCCCCAGGCCAGAGGGTGCTGCTCACTGAGCTCCACGATTGTGCTTCCACTCTCCTGGCTGCAGGCATCTGGTCCACAGTGTCTTCGGCCTGGGCCCAGCCCAGGCACAATTTGCGTCTAATTCCAGGTGACATATTTAGCGCACGATTTAGCTTGCAGACGCACAGCTGTGTCCTCGACACTCAAGAAAAGACCGCTGGGCTGTCGTCTCCTGAGCATAATTAACCCCTTCATTGTGGAAATAAGCACAAACATTATGAATAATTTCCCGCTGTTTGAGGTGGTTAGTTAAATAGAAGCAGTTGTGTGTCGGTCTGCTTGACTTACTTTTGGACCGTCAACACACTGCAGAGTGACTGATGATATAATTCGGCAGTTGGGGACCTTGACACAGGCAATGATCGTTTCAAAACCAAAAGCCCTCTGGTGTGCAATTATGAATACTTATAATAGTGTTAAAATGGTTAAGTAAGATTACAATTAAAGTTTTAGTTTATAAGCCTAAAAGGCCATCTACCCCTTTACTTTCTAGTCTGATTTTAATTGGTGTGGTATTTATTCTGACTATACATGTGAGAGCAGTGGTGAGAACTATGTACAGTAAATAGACTGCAAAAATGTATACGAACTACAAACACACGTATTGTTGCTTTATTGAGCACTCTCTGATTTCCTGTATATGAACGTAGATAAAACGCGTTGATTAGGCTGTTTATTACTGGGTCCGCCATTATTGACAAATCGGCCTAGAATCAAATAGAGAAGCTGACTGTCCAATAAATGCTGAGATGTGTTTTAATATGGGAAAAGCTCTCATAGACCGCCATTGAAGCTTCGACTTCACTAAGGGATATAGTGTAGATTCTGTTCACTCAGTAATAATTAATTAGCAACATTGTCATGACATTTACTTTAGTAAACATCAAATTATCATATTTTTGTATTAAATTGTAGGGGAAGTTTCTGTTTCTGAGAGTGTGTTCAAATTTTTTAACATTTAGCGGCTAATTTATGCAACTAGAACAATGTAAATCCATTCATTAGTTCATTAAAATAATGGTATTTTTTGAGGTCCCTGTGTTCAGGGTGAGCATTGCCTTCATTCCTAGCTCCTTGGATAAAGTTATTTTATCATAAAAGCATGCATGCTCATACATTGGTGTCAAATGAAGCCTGTAAGTCTCACATGCGATTTTGGTATAAAACTAGGAAACCCTTGTGAGATTTCAATTCAGGTAAAATATTCGATGTGATTTGACACTGCTCTTTTGTAAATGAGGCTCAAAAGCAGACTTTTTTTTTTTAATTTTCGACTGACATAATGTTATTGATATAATTGAATACTTCATTGGAAATATGCATCTAAACCCCTTTTACACTATAGGACTAAAATACAACATCTGATGAGTATATTTGTCAAGGAATAAGCCATTGTGAGTGAACATATAAAAATACTTATGGGTTTTATTATTAATGTCACAAATATAATTTTTAAATGTGTGTGGTAGATATAAATGCATACATAAATCCATAAATATACATATGTGCTTATATATGCTATTATTTTATTAATATATGTACTAATCTACAGTCTGAGTGCAAAGGTTTAATTCTCCCTCATTGAGAAATTCCATTCCGGCCGTCTTTGGCGCGACCAATGACGTATCTGAAAATTGGCGCTGAATATTGAGCTGTGATTGGCCAAATTTGACATGTGACCACTTAAAATATTCCTTTGGATCCCGGGAAGAAGGGCAATGTAGTTTTAGATTCAGTGTAGTCCTTTTGCAGACTGTATGTATGTCTGTAAGATGCCAATGACCTATCAAATAACTACAAACCCCAAAGTATCGCTGTCCCAAATCGAGAGGATGTATTCAAAATGGACGATCAGTATGACATTCTAAGAATGCTTCTGTTCATGGAATATCGTTTAAGATATTTTTGGGTCGATCCAAGGCAAGCTTTCTCAATTAACTCATCACAGGTAAGTGTGTGTTATTTCTGCTGCAATTTGGAAGTAGAGACGATGGCAAAAACAACGCGAGTGCGCTCTTTCCGATGGTGTATGATATGTTTTATTGCCTGACATTAAAAAAAAGTCTGTCGATCCTAACGTCTATAATAATAGCAACCACACATGTATTTTAACAAATAAGATGAGTTGGGGAGGGGGGGAAGGGGGGGTGCATGGTGCATCCCCACCCACAGTGAAGCTGAAGAAGTTTAAGACAATGTGGACAAAGATGAGACGACCTGTTCATTTTTTACAATAATACAGTAAATTTGGAAAAAGGACATTTCTGCCACAATTCTACAAACACATACCTGCATAAAGAACTTTCCTCCTGTATTTAGTCAAGGACTCTGAAATTCATTAATGGTAGGTTGTCAATTTAGTTTAGTTTATTTGTTCCATTTTAGTTTCACACATATAGCAAATACATAAAAACATAGAATATACTACGTGTGCAGAAATCTAATTTGGTTTACAGTAAAACTTTAAATAAATCATAAAATATGCCAGACTTGCCAGGTAGTATTCATGTGGTGGCAACAAGTATAGATTATTTTTATTTAATTTTTATGTGCATATTTTCAGATTTGTAATCTTTGAAATGTCCTCCTCTTATGACTGAAATCTGTTTTGAGCAGATTAGGAAAAAAGTAACTTGTGTTAACCCCTGACGGTGCATATTCATAATTTATTATGCAAATAGTATACATTTGGGATTTGCCACACTGAGCACAGTGAAAGTGACATTTATAAAAGGAAAAGCACAGCTGTGAAATAGTGTGTGTGTGTGTGTGTGTGTGTGTTGGTACAAGTGTCTCAGCAAGAAAGCAAGCTGAGTGGGTGGATTGGGCGTGTTCTAATTCAATAAGACAGATGGACCCATTTAGAGCCTTAGCTATATTGCCAAAGATACAACCAAGTGTCTCCTATGTACGTACATATTATTCCCTTGCCTCTGCCATCTAATTTAATCAGAATGGAGAAGAGAAAATTAATAAAAAGACACTAACTTGTCCATGGAAACAATCCATCCATCCATCCATCTTCATCCGCTTATCCAGAGTCGGGTCGCGGGGGCAGCAGCTCCAGCAGGGGACCCCA
>JAOEGT010078474.1:0-15239 GCA_025447795.1 Speoplatyrhinus poulsoni
GACACACAACACGCTAAAGGCCCAGGCATACTTTGTGTCTCAGCCACACGCTAAAGGCCCAGGCATACTTTGTGTCTCAGTGACACGCTAAAGGCCCAGGCATACTTTGTGTCTCAGCCACACGCTAAAGGCCCAGGCATACTTTGTGTCTCAGCGACACACAACACGCTAAAGGCCCAGGCATACTTTGTGTCTCAGCGACACGCTAAAGGCCCAGGCATACTTTGTGTCTCAGCAACATGCTAAAGGCCCAGGCATACTTTGTGTCTCAGCCACACGCTAAAGGCCCAGGCATACTTTGTCTCTCAGCCACATGCTAAAGGCCCAGGCATACTTTCTGCGTCTCAGCGACACACAACACGCTAAAGGCCCAGGAATACGTTCTGTGTCTGTTGTGACGTAAATATTGTCACACACAAAGTTTGCACATCTCTCTGCGCATCAACATTTTCTGTGCGTGTTGACTGGGCATGCGACAGCCTGAAGCCCACTACAGATGGCAATGGAAACTAAGCGCACAAATGAGGGTTCTAGGCATGTACACATTTGTTTATCTTGTATATCTTATTATTAATATCTTAGTTACGCCAATATTGTTCATAGGAATGTGTGATTAAAATCCTAGTTATATATTTAGCTAATTACAAAGCAACTTTATTGTATACAGAAACAACCGACGCATCCATGTGAAGTATGCTTCACATGCATGGGTCGGTATGCCTGGGCCTCGCGTGGGTCAGACATTGTGTGATCTTGCTGCACTCTAGTGCCACATTATCAAATTACTCTTGGATGGGCTAAGGAGGTGCTAATGGTAACCTCTGCATATTCTTCTTTCTTTGTACTGATTGTTTATAGTAACAGTAAATATTCTAGGGTATAATCTTTGGCCACACATGCTTTGTCCAATGGCGTGCATCTCTTTTCTAAATAAGTGTGTGGCTATTAGTCTGGTACACTGGTGTGGTGATACCTAACCCTACTTGATTCAGCCCTGACCCTGACCCTAGCCCACCCAGTGAATGTGATGGTGGTGAACCCTGACCCTAACCACGCCCTCCCTCCTCCGCAGGTGCTCCGTAAGTTCCGCGCCCACGAGACCAACCTGCTGATCGCCACCAGCATCGTGGAGGAGGGCGTGGACATCCCTAAGTGCAACCTGGTGGTGCGCTTCGACCTGCCCACAGAGTACCGCTCCTACGTGCAGTCCAAGGGCCGCGCCCGCGCCCCGCTTTCCAACTACGTCATGCTCGCCGACAGCCAGCGCACGCGGGCCTTCCAGGAGGACCTGCGCACCTACAAGGCCATAGAGAAGGTGGGCTGCCTCTCTGTCTGCCTCTCTGTCTGTCTGCCTCTCTCTGCCTGCCTCTCTGTCTCTCTGCCTCTCTGCCTGCCTGTCTCTCTGCCTGTCTCTCTGCCTGCCTCATTGCCTGCCTCATTGCCTGCCTTTCTCTCTGCCTGTCTCTCTGCCTGCCTGCCTGCCTCTCTGCCTGCCTGTCTCTCTGCCTGTCTGTCTGTCCTGACATGTCCTCATGGGCTGCTGTCTGCCCGTTGAAACAATAATCTGCCCTGGCTCTGTGAACAGGAGCACAAAGTGGTGCAGACTAGGAACACAACACAAGGCGGGGTGTCATGACAACAGATACTTCTGTACCAAGGAGATCCAACCTAGGCGGCGTACGGCTGCTGCTCCGCCTCAAATCATAAACAAGAAACGCATCTAGTAGTCTACTTTGGGTTCCAGGCAGAGTATTGGAGAATAATAACAAAAACCAGTATGCAAACGGTGCCTTCAAACTTTCTAGAAAAGCTTTACCGAAAAAGAAAGTAAGCATATGGTTTATTGTGGTTGGTTTTACCTTATTTAATGGCCTGGTGAAATGAAACAAAATAAACCTTGAAGCAAATAAAATACAGGCATGTCACATTTTTCCGTTGTAACATTCATGTTGTGAGTGTATGGTGTTTCATGTCAATCGTTTTTTCGCGTCGTGCGTAGTGATACCTCCAGAGCACCGACCGGGATCTGGGTGAATGTTTAAGCGACCTAGGAGCACTCGTGCGGGCACCGTGTCACGGAGGGAGCCCCGCGCAGTAAAGGAGCAGGCTTGTCATTAATTTCAATGAGCACCAACATTAGACAATGCTCTGTACTAGTGCTAAACGATTGTTTTTTTTTGGCGATTCATCTAGCGATTATATTTCGATTAATCAGATAACTAATTTATTGATAATATAGATATCCATTCACTGCCATAGGGTGCTCCCTCAGAAGCTGTGTCACCCACATTGGTAACAGTGTTGTGCGGTCTGCACCACTTTGTGTTCCTTATTACAAATCAATCAATAAGGTAATGTGTTCAGATGATGCTGGACGTGACTCCTCACCACTAGATGGCGTCAGTCTGACATGACCGCCTGTCTCTCCTCCAGATCCTCAGGAACAAGTGTGCCAAGTCTGCGGAGGTGAGCGAGGGGGAGCCCGTGCTGGACGATGACGACATCCTGCCGCCCTACGTGCTGCGCTCGGAGGACGGCGGGCCGCGCGTCACCGTCAACACAGCCATCGGACACATCAACAGGTGCGTGACAGCACCCAACCTGACCAGCTAGCAACCTGACCAGCTAGCAACCTGACCAGTTAGCAACCTGAACAGCTAGCAACCTGAACAGATAGCAACCTGACCAGTTAGCAACCTGAACAGCGTGACAGCATCCAACATGAACCAGTTAGCAACCTGCTAGATGTTGCTGCTAGTGTAATGTGGGTTTGTTTGCGTCAACAAACACCTGGCGGAAGGCAGAGTGGCAGCGCTTCCCTGTCAAAGAAGGGTGCCTGCAAGTCTACGGCTCCGCGGGGCTGTGCCCGTGTTTGCTTTGTGTCCGTTTGACGCGTGACTATCTTGTTAAAACACCGTACACGGGGCAGAGGCTTCGTTTTACATCTCATATTTTTATAGGCAATGCTAGCTACATAGCCTACTGTAGCATAGGATTACTAATCAGTTTGCTTACTTTGTAAGCCCGCAGGCCCAGCGCATTCAACTGATCAGACAGTGTTGTCAAAGTCAGCCTCTTCCGTCCATTAGCACTACGTCACATTAGTAAAGGCTGCGAGACTGCCTAATATAGCCTAGTCTAGGCTACTGTACAGTATGTAACTTTGTTGCTGCCCTGAATATGTTGTCACTTGTCATAAAGGTAGATTATGTAAATACATTCATGATTATACATAATTGAACTGTCCTAAAACATTCACGACATGTTAGGTGAACAGCCTACTGCACAATCAATGCAGTCAGTGCATTTTGTAACATAAGAAATGAGTAGTGAGCAGATAACACATTTATTTGTGATTTAATTTGGATTATTATTATGTTACCTGTATAAATTAGGCTTCTTCTATTTATTTTCATACCGTTTTATCTCTTCTCGTATACAATGTGCTAGCCTCTGTATTGCGCTGATACTGGCTTCACAGCGCCCTCCAGAGGCCTGTAATGTCCACTGCAGCTCACTAGACGAGCACAGCACAGTGCAGGGTAGAAGGCTGTGAGGGGGAGGGGTAGAGAGCTTCATCCCCTCCTCTGCCCAGGTACAGTGCAGGGTAGAGCGCTGTGAGGGGGAGGGGTAGAGAGCTTCATCCCCTCCTCCTCTGCCCAGGTACTGTGCACGGTTGCCCAGCGACCCCTTCACCCACCTGGCTCCCAAGTGCAAGACCCGGGAGACGACAGGCGGCCGCTACCAATCTACCCTGTTCCTGCCCATCAACTCTCCCCTGAGGGCCCCTGTCAAGGTGCTGCCTTTGTATGAGCGCACACACACACATGCGCACACGCACACGCACGCACGCACGCACGCACACACACGCCAGCGTTTCTGTTATCCGGTAACTTTGCCCGGAAACATCCGACCGAGTCCAACAAATGAAAATGTCTCCGGTCAAAATGTCGGGTGAAAAGAATTCCCTCCAAGCACAATACGAATTGTATTATATGATTTAAATACATTTCCACATATCTTTCTATGGCAAGGTTGGTGTATAAGAAAAGAAACGACCATTAGCTGAATAAGTTATATTTAGCCTGTCTGATAAAGCGTGCGTCCGCGCTATCGGTACGCGCTGCATAAGAACACAGTCGAGTACGAGAGATCTGGAGGGAACGTGCGGCAGAACCAGTACATTTCATCAAGCAGGCTGTTTTATGAAACCAAGCAGGACTAATGTCAATAACGACCATGAATCCTGGTAAGGTTGCTAACAGCTCTGTTGTCGACTTCACGTTGCAACACGTCGTTATAGACCAGGTGTTCGTGACAGCAATATATACGCTTCATATAGCCTAAAGTTAGAGCTCGCGTTTTAACAGATATTGCATAAATCGAGTTTGTAGCCTACCTTAACAGATGTTGATTTACTGGAGTCATCAGCAGGTTGTCTATGACAGTCACCGTATAAGAGAATGATATGTAGGTAGGCCTAGAATATAATATTACAGTTAGACCCGTGTCTTGTGTTGATTTAACCTACCTCAGCACTCGTTGATCGAAGGCCGACACTAGCCTGCTTGATGCGTGTGGTGATGACGCACTGAATAATTAATTAACATGATCATATATTTATGTGTATGGTTAATAACATATAAAGTTAAATAATCTGGTCATTACATTGGTGACATTGTATTTACAGCCATAGCCAGGCTAATCTAAAGCTGCTACTGACTCTCATACTAGGCTACTCTCCCACTGCAGCGGCCGCAGATTCTGCGATTAAAACAAATTTATAAATATAAATTTGGAAAAACAAAAATCACACACACATAAAAGACAGAGCCTACAATAACTTATATTCATACATTGATTAAATACTTGTTTTGTATGACCTGAATATAAATAGATTTTAATGTTGTCATCTAGTGCTAGCTAGCTGTCCTGCTAGCTAGCTGTACTGCTGCCTAGCTAGCAGGACAGCTAGCTAACTGTCCTGCTAGCTAGCACTACATTCTCTCCACACTGACCCCCCCCTCCTCCGGCAGGGTCCTGTCATGGCTTGTTCCAGACTGGCGGAGAAGGCGGTCGCACTGCTGTGTTGCGAGAAGCTCCACAAAATAGGTAACAGCTAACGAGCGTGTCTGTAGCGCTGCCTGTCCCTGCCCCGCCTGGTGCCTCACGGCTGTGCTTCCTCCGACGTCCTCTAGGGGAGCTGGACGACCACCTGATGCCGGTGGGCAAGGAGACGGTGAAGTACGAGGAGGAGCTGGACCTCCATGACGAGGAGGAGACCAGCGTGCCCGGCCGGCCCGGCTCCACCAAGCGCCGCCAGTGCTACCCTAAGGCTGTAAGTGGTGTTGCTGTGGCAACCGCCTCTCGCATGTAGGGCGCTTTAGTGTACAGTTTCTGATGTGCATGAAATAACAGTTATGCAGATTTAAATTAAATGCAATGAACAATTAACAAAACATGAAAGGTATAACGTTGCCCGTGTAAAATGTCAAACAGATGTCAGGGAAACATGAAGGCACAACGTAAGGTTAAAACTACAGACCACAATAACTATATATCAGTGGCCATGCCGTTTTGTTTTTTGCTATAGCTAATGTAGCTTGAGTAGCTAACGTGTGTGTGTGTGTGTGTGTGTGTGTGTGTGTGTGTGTGCGTGCGTGCGTGCGTGCTTGCGCGTACCAGATCCCGGCGTGTCTGCAGGACAGCTATGCGGTGCCGGAGCAGGCCTACTACCTGTACGTGGTGGGCATGGTGCTCACCACGCCGCTCCCCGACGAGCTCAACTTCCGTCGCAGGAAGCTGTACCCCCCCGAAGACACCCCCCGCTGCTTTGGCATCCTGACTGCCAAGCCCATCCCACGGGTATGTGCGCGCGTGCACACGCACGTACCCTTGTATGTGTATGTGTGCCTCTTGGTTTTTTGTATACATATCTACCTTTGTATATTGGCATGTTAACGGTGCTAACAATGCTAATCGTGCTGTGCTAACTGTGCTAACAATGCTAATCGTGCTAACGGTGCTAACAATGCTAATCGTGCTAACAATGCTAATCGTGCTAACAACGCTAATCGTGCTAACGGTGCTGCTCCTTGTCCCTCCAGATCCCCCACTTCCCGGTGTACACACGCTCGGGAGAGGTGACCATCTCCATCGAGCTGCAGAAGGCGGGCTTCACGCTGACGGCCCCCCAGCTGGACCTGATCACGCGGCTGCACCAGTACATCTTCTCCCACATCCTGCGTCTGGAGAAGCCCGCGCTGGAGTTCAAGCCCACGCACGCGGACTCCGCCTACTGCGTACTGCCACTCAACGTTGGTGAGGGGCGCTTCATCGTTGGCATGGCAACGCCCTAGAGGCACATGGAGGAACATGGAACCCTCTGTTAACGTGTGCCCCCCCTCTAGTGGCAGGATCGTTGGACCTGGACTTCCAGTTCATGGAGGACATTGAGAAGTCGGAGGCTCGGATCGGCATTCCCACCGCTCAGTACAGCAAGCAGAACCCCTTCAGCTTCAGGCTGGAGGACTACCAGGATGCTGTCATCATTCCAAGGTAGTGTCTAGGACGGCAGCAGTCTGCTACTCTGCCCTAACCTGGGTTAACTCTGCTCTACCCTATCCCTGGTCAACCCTAACCTGGGTTAACCCTGCCTAGCGACCATGATTTTGTCCAGACGGAGCAGTAATGTAATCCAGTATTTTAGGATGAAAGTGACGCAGTTCTTACGTTTGGGAGTTCGTAGACTGTGTGTAAGTAGTGTACCTTCTAAAGCAAACTCAAATTTGTTATCATTAAGAACCTGCAAAATGTCAACTTACTATAATCATTTCAGGTTTGCAGCGATATATTAAATTTTTTCTGTAGATCGGTAGATATTTTAACCAGCAGCAAAATGATAGAGGTGAGTTCAGAATTGGCGAACATGTTTGCTTTGACCTTGAATGTTGAACTTTTTGTGTAAACATTTCAAAAATATTAGATTGAAACTGTCACCCTTCGTCCAGCGTCACTGTGTGTTCCTTGAGAACTACCTCCTCAAACATTTTGCAGCGAACTCAAGCAAACGGAAAAATGTTCACCAATTCTAAACGCACCTCTGTTCTGCTATTGTCATGTGACATGAATTCTTTGTTGTGATTGGTTACACTAGTATCATTGCTTGGCAAAGTAGGTAGGCTACAAACCTTGAAGCGAACAAAACAAATGCCGTATTTTTGCATTTATTCTTCTAAATGTAGTTGGCTGGAATTATGCAGTCGTAAGGAAAAACACCTTTACCTAAACAATACAATATCCATTGGCCTTGAGGAACACGTATCAGCTGTCTGCTCTGTGAGAGATAAATGAGCACTGGAAAGAAAAGCACAGGAGCAGTGCAGCACTTTAACTTATGTCTTATGTCAGCAACACGCGTTTAAACACAATATTATCGTGGTCAGAAAAATTATCGAGGTTATTTCCATATATCGCACAATAAGGCGATATAGTAATTATCGCGACAAGCCTAGCTCTGCTCTACCCTAACCCTGGTAGACCCTAACCTGGGTTATCTCTGCCCTACCTTAACCCAGGTAAACCCTAACCCTGGTAAACCCTAACCCTGTTTCCCTGCTCTCTCCAGGTATCGTAATTTTGACCAGCCGCACCGCTTCTACGTGGCTGATGTGTACACAGACCTGACCCCACTCAGCAGGTTCCCCTCCCCGGAGTACCAGACCTTCGCAGAGTACTACAAGACCAAGTACAACTTGGACCTGTCCAACCTGAACCAGCCCCTGCTGGACGTGGACCACACCTCCTCCAGGTGAGCCCTCCACCTGAGCAGCCTTTGTCTCTAAATCTAGAACTACTCTGCTGTGATTTTGGCTCATTTCAACATGGTAGACACATAAAGGATTAGAGTGATGGGCTTAATGTTGGCAGAGCTGCCCAGCTCTCTTTCAGTCCTACTGCACCACTGTCTGACGTTAAACTGATATTTACAGTATTTACTGAGGATTCCTGGAGATCTCTTCAAATCTGAAACTGATTCAGCAAATGTACGGATGTGGGCCGTGTTGCTCGGTTTCTTCTCTTCATTTAGTGTTGAATGAAGGCAGACGCTACATTTGACAACATAAGCAGTAGGCTACTAGCCGGTGTCAGTGTCTGCCAGCGTCGCTGTTTACTAGCTGTCATAACAGTCAGGTTTCCTCCACGCAGACTCAGAAGGCATCTGACAGAGCATCCTCATTTGAGCCTGCGTGGAGCCTGCATAATAATAATAATAATAATAATAATAATAATAATACATTTTGTTTAAGGACACCTTTCAAGACATTCTAGGACATCTTACATTACAAATACAATGAAACATAATATAAAACATTTGACTAAAACAGGAGCATACATATGTGAACCCAGGGTGTGACCCTGTTACCCCAGGGTGTGACCCAAGTCTTCTTGCCCCTGCAGGCTGAACCTGTTGACCCCCCGCCACCTGAACCAGAAGGGCAAGGCCCTGCCCCTCAGCAGTGCAGAGAAGAGGAAGGCTAAGTGGGAGAGCCTGCAGAACAAGCAGGTACCACAGCGCACTGCTCCTTTAAACCCTTTAAACCCTTTAAACCCCTTAACACCCTTTAACCCCTTTTAACCCCTTTTAACCCCTTTTAACCCCTTAAACCCCTTAAACCCCTTTAACACCTTTTATCCCTTTAAACCCTAAGGGTATATGGACTTTGTCACTGCTTTCATATAATGGCTTCTAAAAGCAATTCTGTAATAGCTATCATCAAGAATGTTATATCTCTGACATCAGCACACGCTCAGCTACAATTATGATAATATCATGTGTATGTGGTTTTATGTAAAAGCCACATGTATCATGGGGTATGCTTTCATCTATTTATTTCTATATTTTGTAATTTTAGTACCAGAAATTATAGAAAGTAAGACCTTTAGTTTTCAGAGTATATTTTCTTTTAGGCCATAGATTTTCGAGTGAGCTCTGTCGATGTCTTGTGCAGCCCCTGTTATGCCAAATAACAAAAGCCATATATCTCACTCTTCAGCCCGAGTATCTGGATTATGAGGGAAAAAAAAGTGAGCTAGCCGTTCTGAAGATATGATCCCTCTCACTACCATTCAAAGGTGCATAATGTGAGGTAGTTTAGGGGCACCATTTGCCGTTGGTCTTGTACAGTAGCTGTTATGCTGACGAACACAAGACATCACCAATATCTTCTGCTGAATGTCTGGAGTATGAGGAAAAAACGGTTTGTTCTTTTTTTTTTTTTTTTACCTTTCTGAAGATATGATACGGAATGGAAACCTATACCGTTTTCAGGAAGATTTTGAGAGTGCATTTTAGTCAACTTTGACGTGGTGCTATAGAGCCGCTGCTAAATCAATAATGCACGCCATATACCATCACTTTGAGCAATATCTGGATCATGAAGAATAAATGTTTCGTTCTGAAGATATGATACAAAATATAAACCTATGCAAAATCTGCGCCGGCGCGGGTCTCAGTTCAGAGGGTTAAAGCGGCTCCTGTAAACCTTCAGCTATACCACCAGCTGCTGGGGGGTGCCCCCTCTCTACCCCCCTCCCCCTCTGTATTATGCCTCCATTAAGGGTGCTTTCACACCTGCCTCTTTGAGTTTGGTTGAATCACACGTGAGTTGGTTTCCCCTTGCTGCGGTTCCTTTGGTCTGGTGTGAGTGCACCAAAAGTGTAATAAACATTTTAGGACTAAACCAGCTGTAATCCTGATCCACATTTATTTAGAGAATAAAGGAAAATGTAAGAGAGCTCAATATTCCTCGACTGTAACAACAACATTGCCCCCACTCCAATCAATTGGCCGAACAAGTCCAGTAAGATAGTTCAGTTGTATTCGTGCCGTGCTCAAAGCAAATAAACGGTCGATTAAACTAATTGGCCTATTGTTGTTGATATGCGGCCATGGTACGCACATGCCGCAGGGTCGCACCCCTGCTGTAGTGTCTCTAACCCCCCATGTGACCAGAAAGTGTCTCTAACCCCCCATGTGACTATATAGTGTCTCTAACCCCCCATGTGACCAGATCCTGGTCCCGGAGCTGTGTGCCATCCACCCCATCCCAGCCTCCCTGTGGAGGAAGGCTGTCTGCCTTCCCAGCATCCTCTACCGCCTCCATTGTCTGCTGACGGCCGAGGAGCTGCGGGCCCAGACAGCCAGCGATGCTGGGGTGGGAGCCCAGACGCTGCCCCCCGACTTCAGGTGGGCACGTGCACACACACACGTGCACGCAAACACACACACTGTCCCTCGACCAGCTAATGTTACATTTAATTAAGGGTTATTTACAATAGGCCTAGTTGATAACAGCCTGCTCCCCAAAGCTAGCCTACATAGACACACTATTGGATGCTACTTATTACTACCTCTTTCTGAGAAATACAATGTGATGGGCCTATAGCTTGTTTAGTGACGCTGCAATAGTAAGGGTCTACAATAAACTGGGGAGGGGGGGTGGGTGTGGGTGCTGCTCACGGTCTGCTAGCTGCCCATTCTCTGTTAATGCTGAAAACAATAATCTGGTGTTTCTACACTGCCCTGGCTTTGTAATAAGGAACACAAACAAAGTGGTGCAGACCGCACAACACTGTTACCAATGTGGGTGACACAGCTTCTGAGGGAGCACCCTATGGCAGTGAATGGATATCTATATTATCAATAATTTAGTTATCTGATTAATTGATTAACCAAACATAATGTTTGGTACAGCACTAGACTCCTCCCATGCTCCCCAGATACCCCAACCTGGACTTCGGCTGGAAGCGCTCCATCGACAGCAAGGCCTTCATCGTGGGTCCTGAGGGCGCCTGGTCGGATGACGACGAGGGCTCCTGCCCAGCAGGCCAAGTCGACGCCTCTCAGGCCACGCCCCCCGGGCCATCCCCCTGCCCGTCTGAGCCGGATGGCGTGGCCTGCAGTGGGAGCCTCCCCAACGGCCCCCTCCTCCCACCCTCTCCCAAGGAGGAGGAGCTTCAGCAGAGCAGCCATTGCCAATACTCCCGGTCCGGTCCGGAGAGCCTACTGTCGACACACGCCACTACCTCAGCCACCGCGCCTCTCCCTGCCCCTTCCCCCGGCCCCGGCCACGCACCAGGGAGGTCCTCGGACCAAGCTACCTCAGCCTGCAGCCCGGAGCCCGAGGAGCGGGGCGGCCTGGGCCCCCCCTCTCCCTCTGGGAGCCCGGGGGACCAACAGGGAGAGGGCCTGGGGCTTCCCTGCCCCAGGAGCCTGGGGCCCAACCCGGGCCTCATCCTGCAGGCGCTGACCCTGTCCAATGCCAGCGATGGCTTTAACCTGGAGCGCCTGGAGATGCTGGGCGACTCCTTCCTGAAGCACGCCATCACCACCTACCTGTTCTGCACCTACCCAGACGCCCATGAAGGCCGGCTCTCCTACATGCGCAGCAAGAAGGTGAGCTGGGGGGGTTGCCATAACCGCAGTATTGCAATACCGCTGCTAACCCAAGCATAGTTACTGCCATGTTTACGTTTAGATGTTTTACATGAGGCTAGCCCATCGAAGATGAGGTCTCCTCCAGCCCTGTTAGCCGGTTTTTGCCTTTGGGCGTATATTTACAACACTCTGACGTTACGCTTTACTAACATCATTATTCTAGAGAAGTATTTATTATAAAACAGAATTCAGAAAAATATACAGCGTGTCTTAGTTACCATGCCCCTTCTAATTGCCTGCCAGTCACATATTGTCAGTGTTGATCTGGTAACGATGTTCTCATGTTGTTAAAATCTACTGAATCATTGCATATAAACCAGTAATGTTGAATCCAATGGAATGATAAATTGTCTCTTAAATAAAAGTAAGGAAATGGGAAAGGGTTTTTTAAAACATTTAGCAAAAGGGGGGGCCCCGGCCAGAAGCGACTACTATTTGGGGGCCTTGACGGGGAAACGTTGAGCTGAAGCCAGCTGAAGCCAGTGTGCCGTTCTGTGTGGTGTGCCCAGGTGAGCAACTGCAACCTGTACCGGCTGGGCAAGAAGAAGGGTCTCCCCAGCAGGATGGTGGTGTCCATCTTTGACCCCCCCGTCAACTGGCTCCCTCCCGGCTACGTGGTCAACCAGGACAAGAGCAGCGGCGACAAGTGGGACTCAGATGAGGTCAGTACAGCGCTGACGTTGCTGTGTCTGTACGGCAGCACTTTCTGTCCAAGACACTTGTTGTTTATCAGCTAAAGGGTAGCTTAAGGGATTTCATCACACACCTCTGACATGGTAAACAGACGTGTACCTATTCGTCTGTCTTATAAACAGATTGTACCAAGAAAAGGTTTGGGTTTAAGGAAGGTTTCATTTAATTAAAGGCTTGGAGGGTATGTCTGTCAAAGCATGTTTGGGTGCTGTGACGGGGTCTAGCCACTAGAGGGCGAAGGTGCTCCACACTAGCAGCCTATGTTTGTAGTGTAGTCATGGACTCCCAATAGTAGAACCACTGTGGTATAAAAAGCAGACTTGCATTGTGTACATGATGCTTTATTAATCCTACATGCTGTTTTTCTGAAACCCATTTTAAATGTCAGGGCAAAGCCGTCAGTTAATTGTATTAAAACACAATTGGCTACGTCTCGTGCGTGATGACGTACACAGCAGTAGGGCTGAGCGTCAATGTTGTTAACTCACCTTACAGCAACTATAACAGACTTAATATTGTGTAGTAATGTCAGCTGCTATCACAGAGGTCTTGTGGCACAGGATTACAGCGGCAAACCGCTACTGACACCTACTGGCGGACATACATTTAGTAGTTCATACATTTAGTTTTTTGTGTGACGGTGATTTCACTTTTCTTGTTTGTATTTCTTAGTTTTTTCTCTCTAAAAAATGTATAGGTGGAGGTTTCATAAACCTAGAGCAAATACATTTTTCAGAAATCGGGGCGGCAGTTGATCCAGAAGATGCTCGGTGTGCGAATGTGAGGCTATACGTACAGCGCGTTGAGTGGCCACAAGGTTGGAAAAGCGCTATATAAATGCAGTAGACATCCATTTTGGGAGTTTTTAGCAGATTTTCTGAGGCTTTTATGTTCATGTTGATATCATAATTATCTCCTATTGACCGGAATTATATCGTGTTGCCATGTTGGCCATATCGTGTAGCCCTGCCTTTGACCAAATGTTAATGGACATCATTCGCAAAAAGGAACATTTGCTGTCAAAAAAGTAGGAGGTGGCATTGTTTTACTAAGCAAGCAAATGTCTTAAAAAGCGTAAATACCTTAAAGAACTGAAAGTGATTGTAAGCTAATTATACACTATTTGTCAAATTCACAAATATCTCCACACTAACTTAAAGTATTCTGAAACAATAAGCTTGTTTCTGAGCCCTGACTGTAAATAAGAACATGAAATGGTGCAGACCGAACCACACAACACTATTCTAGCCTTCACAATGCATTTCCAAAGCTCTGATGGCGTCCCTTATGGTCGAAGCTGTATCTATACTGTTATAACATGTTATTGATCACATGATGTCTATACTATGTTATAACGTGTTTGATCACAACACGTCAGCTGTATCTATACTGTTTTATAACATGTTATTGATCACATGTTTATACAGTTATAACATGTTATTGATCACAACACATGTCAGCTGTATCTATACTATGTTATAACATGTTATTGATCACATGTCTATACTGTTATAACATGTTATTGATCACATGTTTGTACTATGTTATAACATGTTATTGATCACATGATGTCTATACTGTTATAACATGTTATTGATCACATGTTTATACTGTTATAACATGTTATTGATCACAACACATGTCAGCTGTATCTATACTATGTTATAACATGTTATTGATCACATGATGTCTATATTGTTATAACATGTTATTGATCACATGTTTATACTATGTTATAACATGTTATTGATCACATGATGTCTATACTATATTATAACATGTTATTGATCACACGATGTCTATACTGTTATAACATGTTATTGATGACATGATGTCAGCATGCTCCACCTCCTTCCTGTCACTCAGGCCAAAGAGGAGCTCCTGGCAAACGGTCGCCTGGGCGACGAGGAAGAAGTGGACTACGAAGAGGAGGAGGATGATGACGAAGAGGAGGAGCAGGAGCCGGGGGGCGTGGCCAATGAGGAGGAGCTGGGAGGCGGGCCCAAGGAGGAGATGAACGTGGAGGAGGACCTGGAGTATTACCAGGAGCACATCCGCTTCATCGACAGCATGCTCATGGGCTCCGGTGCCTTCGGCAAGAAGATATCCCTGGGCCCGCCCACGCCTCCACCCCCTGTCCCCCCTGCCCCCGACGGCCCCTGCGAGTGGAAGCCCCCCAGGCGGGGGGGCGGGGCTTCTGCGGCAGAGGGCGAGGAGTTTGACTACAGCTCGTGGGATGCCATGTGCTACCTGGACCCCAGCAAGGCGGCGGAGGAGGAGGACTTTGTGGTGGGCTTCTGGAACCCGGCGGAGGGGGGCTGCGGCGCGGAGTTGGGCAAGCAGGCAATCTCCTACGACCTGCACACTGAGCAGTGCATCGCAGACAAGAGCATCGCTGACTGTGTGGAAGCTCTGCTGGGCTGCTACCTCACCAGCTGTGGGGAGAGGGCCGCCCAGATGTTCCTCTGCTCCCTGGGCCTCAAGGTGAGCACACACACACACAGGAACTCAGTGAAGCTGTTGGAGGAGCTGAAGAATCTGCAGGTTGGACGGTTTGATGCCCACGGAATAGAAGCGCTTTGTCAACCTTGGCGTTGGCGTGCGTCAGATGCCTTCAGCAGGCCTTGGCCTTATGGCCATGCCCCACTACTAGGGGTGTAACGATACACTGACGTCACGGTTTGGTACATTTGGGTACAGCGGTTTTTACACAAATACCCCATTAGCTTTTAGCCTATATAAATTATTTTATATACTACAAATACGTTTTATTAGACCAGCCACTGTTATGTTGTCATACATTAATACACTCATGATTCTTCATAACTGTCCTAAATCATGATTCATTCATATATATTATGAACATAATATATATGAATGAATCATGTTCATCCATCCATCCATCTTCTCCCACTTATCTGGAGTCGGGTCGCGGGGGCAGCAGCTTCAGCAGGGGACCCCAAACTTCTTTTTCCCGAGCAACATCAGCAAGCTCTGACTGGGGGATCCCGAGGCGTTCCCAGGCCAGTTTGGAGATATAATCTCT
>JAOEGT010078483.1:0-15239 GCA_025447795.1 Speoplatyrhinus poulsoni
CTATAGTCATAACATCCTATTGTCTAAAGCCTGTCCCTGTGGGGGGTTACACTCACCTGCGCAAAAGCATAACAATTCTGCACAAATTAAAAAAGCTTTCTTCTTCTTCTCTTCTCCTCTGGCTATTCTCTCTATCGCTCCATCTCTCTTCCTCTCTACCTTTTATAGTCTCAACCCTGCCCTGCTTTCACTATCCCTCGTGTCTTATTCCCCCCTCCCTCCTCTCTCTCCCTCTCCCTCTCCTCTTTCCCCCTCTCTCTCTCTCTCTCTCTCTCTCTCTCTCTCCCCCTCTCTCTCTCACGTACACACTTCCTCTCCTCATCCCTCTGTGCGTCTCCTGCACGTGTGTGTCTGGTTGTCTGGAGGAGGTGAAGTGCCCTCTGTGAGCTCATGGAAGGATTGTTTCAGTTGTGTTTGTTCAGAGCATACTACTCCAGCTTTACTATGTAGTTATACTGTTATACTTAAATACTGTTGTTAAGTTCGCAGGTGCCCCTAAATCATTTTAATTCTGGAGTCTTTTAATAGTCAGTCTATGTATGAGGATAGCATTATTCTTGATACATTAAATGTATCAAGAATAATGACAGTAGCACACCCAACACCCAAAAATGAAAGCAAATTATACCTACCCATTGATTACATTTCTATTGTTAAGTCAGTTCAATGAGCTCCATGTGTGCTGATCTGTGAGAATCTTTTCTGAGTCAAAAGTGCACACATTTGAATCCAGATGTGACAGCCTTTTTCAGTAAGGCACACTTCTTGTCATGGGAAGAATGACAACATGAGTCTATACCATATTCCACTACCCCCTTTCCCCCCCATTATATATCCCTTGCAATCGTTCAACAACAACATCTGGTTTAACATGGTTCATACAGTATAGCGATATGTTTATTATACACAATGTGATATGGTATGTATTCATGTATGTGTGATTGCTTGTATGTTTTGCTGCACAAATAAGTGCCCCGTTGGGGACAGTAAACGTTTAAGTAATTACTTATTTACTTATTTACTTACTTACTTACTTACTTACTTACTTACCAGCAACAACCATACATTCATTCTCTCTTGCCATCACCTTTGATTGCTATCTCTGAATTCAAAGAGACGTGTGTGTACCTGCATGCACACACACACACAGACACACACAAACACACACACACACACACACACACACACACACACACGCACACGCGCGCACACACACACACTATTCTCATGTTTGCAGGTGT
Organism: Speoplatyrhinus poulsoni; assembly: GCA_025447795.1. Classification (NCBI taxonomy): domain Eukaryota; kingdom Metazoa; phylum Chordata; class Actinopteri; order Percopsiformes; family Amblyopsidae; genus Speoplatyrhinus; species Speoplatyrhinus poulsoni. The sequence goes on from JAOEGT010078483.1 coordinate 1,242, forward strand.
TCAGTGTGTAATTGGTCGTGTGTAATTGGCTAAAGCCGGAAGCACCGAAGTGTTGCCTCTTGGGAAATGGAGTTCAGTCTCTCTCTGTGACCTGCATCTGACTTAGAAGTCCAGGGCAGAAACCACAGCCGTGTTTACAATGTAACCCTGCCAGAGGAACCCAGCGGGAAAGTCCTCCGCTGAGCCTCCCTGCAGACATGTTTCTCTATTTCTGCCTGCCATGTCTGGATCTAGTTGTCTACATTTTGTACATGAGCCATCTTTCCCGTGCTACAACCTAGCTTTTCTTTTCTTTTCTTGTTTTACTGTAGCTATTCAAATGTGATTATTTTTTTGTGCTCTCTTTGTAAAGCGGATACTGAGTACTCAGAAAAGCGCTATATAAGTTGAATTTATTATTATTATTATTGTCTAGTTGGTAGCTGTTTGCTACTCTGGCCTTTTTACGCTTTTTTAAGTATTTTTCCAAAGAAATTCAGCCACCAAGTGCACTATAGGTAATATGTTATGTCTACCAGAACACCAAGTTATTTTTGCATTTGTGTGTCCATTTATGCACATTTTGTTTTTGCCCCTCAGAGTTTTTTTTATCTATGCACGCATGGACATGTGGTGGAAACTAACTAACCCACGACAAATACTGTAGTTGTAAGGCTGAAACTCACCGAATTGTACAGAAGTAATGGTGCCAGCATGTTGGATCCCAGACATGTGAGAGATCCGTATTGTGGCAAATGTGCCCTCGGTATGGCGTAAATATCCCTCCTCAGCACAATGGGGCTGTTCTGTGGGAGATGTAGGCTACTGCCATATCAATATAGGCCTTTATAATAGAAGCCAAGCCAAGGCAAACTGTTTGGTGTTTTTATTTCCGTTTGACGTGTGTTTTCTATGCTTGCAGTTGCTTATACGTGTTTGTATTAGTGTCCTTGTGTGTGTTTGTGAGATGTTCTATTCAATTTTTGCATTGGGATCGCAAACTCACATCCTGCCACTGGACTGTACAGTATGTGAATACGGCATGTTTGGAAATTCCTACCACCATTTCTCCAATGTGCGTCACACGGACAGACAGATACAGCACGACCTGGCCACAAAGTTTGTTTAACTTTATCCTTAGCCTTTTGCACGCTCACCCACATTCATGGGGGTCATTTAGACAGGCGTCTTTCCTCTCTTATTCAGCATCCTTCTAGACGTTTCCTTCATTGTTGTGGTCTGGCCCTGGTATCTGTATAGGCTGTGCACAGGGCCCCAATGCGGGCTGCTAATAGACTGTAATCTGATATAAATCAGTACTTAATCAATGGTTTTAAACTGGGAAAAAAGCATGTAATAATAGTCAAGCAACAGCTCCATTAAAATTTTTCTGAGTGTCTGTTTTTGTTTAGGCTGCAAGAGCATGTTTAGAATATAAAGATGTTTATCTTTGTTACCAAATACCCGACGTTGACCTCATTCTCTAGAGCCAAACTTGGTTATAGTCAAAACCGATTGGCCTATTAGCCAAAGTCAGTGGCAGTTGACTAATGGGCTTGAACCACTACATTTAGGTCAAACTGGCTTTTGTTAGTACAACATTGTTTAGCCATTGTTGTCATAGCTTCACGTTACAAGCTAATTCTGGTCACATTCATCACATTCCCCTACACCTGTATGGTGTGAAGTTTACGGTGTTGTGCTCATGTCTGCAGAGGGTGTGTGGCTGCAGAGTGGCCGTTCAGCATCAACTCAGATGGTTACCCATGATACCAACCGCCTTATCTATACCAGAAACAAGCTACCGTATGTTAATATCTATAATATTTTCAATTTTTCTGAAAAAGCCTGTGCCTGTAGCCAGCTCATTTTAGAATTTAACCAATTGGAACAATAATGAACCTTAGGAGTCAACAATCAGCCAAAGTGAAAACATTGCAGCCTCTCAAACCAAATGATTGGACAGGTTGGTTCAATTAGTCTACCCTAAGTTAGCTTGGACCAGAATCGTTCTTGTAACGCTGTAACTATTAGTTACTTGGATTAGTTATTGTGATATTATTACTGTTTTGGAAATAGTAATTAATTACACTACTAGTTACTGAAAAAAGTCAAATTATTACAGTAACTAGTTACTAGTTACTGCCAAACACTGATTGTGGGTTACGGAAGGACCCTGTCTCCTTCCATTCTGTTCTAATCAAACACTGATAGTGTTCTTCAACAATCTGTGGCCTCCTCATTTGATCACCCATGTACGGGGGGGGGATTCTCTTAAAATCACTGTTAAGGCTCCATGTGTAACAGCTGAGAAGATCCTTGTAAGGGAAACTGACATGCCTGTCACACTGATAGTGATTGGTGGTGTACGATTCCTGCATATCATGCTTGATCATGATTGACATCAGTGAATGCTACTGAACTTTAGCTGTAGCTTCCCTGCTTCAACATGAAGGCCTCCTCCATAAATTCACATGAATTATCTCCTCATTCTTCATCTGCAAGTGATTTCCATTGTTTCTCCAAAACACAGTGTCTGTAAACAGTTGATCTGTCTACTAGCGGAGTGTGTTCTCAGGTTTCTCCAGTTTGTTGTTGTAGAATTTAACAAAGGTGTATAGTTGTAAATCAGTGTAATGATCAGTGTCAGTGTGTCTTTTTGTAAAGGAGATTGTAAATTGTTTGATCCACCTGTAGGTTATGTTTACATTGTTTCAGACATCTGAGATTGTCATGGCTTGAAGACAGTGAGAATGGGCTGTGATTGTGTTCAGGTACCGTGAATCGTTCGGTTCTGAATATGGTTGATCTTAATTATTATTTAGACTGAGTTACAGTATGCTGTCTGAGACTTGGGTGACATCTTGCCGTTTCATCACCTCAGAGGCGAGGTCCAATGTTGATCTTGTCTGACAGAACATGGTGGGATCTGGTAACATCTGTCTATGGTAAACCCCTGTGTATCCAGGTCATGGAAAATGCCAGACCGTGGTGACTCAACTGACCACACATAGATCACACAAACCAAAAACGTCAATGAATATTGCAGGTTGTTGATGTCTGAAAACATTATGGTGGCACGCAAGACTGAGCAACCACTTCAGCAAAGTGGGTGTATTCCTTAAAGACATAACATGTTAAGCATGTCTTGGCACATACAGACCTCCAGTGTGGGGATCAGCACCACATATTAGCTTTATTGTACAGCTCACATGGCAGCAGAAAGCCAGAAAGACAACAAGGCATTAAGAATATACTGTTGGTATGAAGAAAAGGGAATGTTAAAGGAATGAATAAAGCATAGATTAGTCTACAAACAAAGCCAATATAATGTCATAGAAATATATTATATTATTATCAGTGTGTGTGTGTGTGTGTGTGTGTGTGTGTGTGTGTGTGCGGGTGATGGGAGAGCCATTGATTTATAATTGTTGTTTACCCAGCTGGATTTATTTATTGCATATTGTAGTATAGTCCACATCCAGGGGTGGGGCGCTCCGGTCAACTCATAAATAACAGGGAGCTAACAAACAAACACCCCTCATTAGAGACCACCTACATTATGTGCACGCCCCACATTTATGTTGTAGAAGTTATCGTAAACTATAAACCCATGCAGGGATCAGAGAAGTCTTAACATAGCTTAAAAATGTGGTGTACACGGAATACCTCAATAAAAATACTTGGAAACTTGAACACTTGGCTGAAGAGTATGTTTAAAAACCAAGAGGCTTACTTGTTTGTTTTTTTCAACTTGTATCGCCACTAGGCATGTTTTGGGTGAATCTGCTAATGGGAGTTCTGTCAGGGTGGGGGCTATGTGGGGGGCTTTCAAACGATTTATTAACGTACAAAAACAAACAGTCAGGATCACGTAAAAACGGAACGACTGATGACAATGAACCGAAGATCTTATAAACGAGAACACAGCACAGGCCATTGGACAGAACGAAACAAGGGAGCAGGTGAATACACGATCAACGCGGGGCAGGCAAGCATGGGACGAGACAGACCACGGACAAACAGACGGGCTGGGGGAGACAGCAGACATAGGAGAACAGAAACAGACAGAAACAAATGACACGTCAACGGGGGCCAGACCGTGACATGTTCCTTGGTTCAAGTGACAACAGCTGATTCGGCTTTAACGGCGGTTGCCACTAACTGAAGACAGCGAAGTGCGGGGTTTCCTGCAGCTCGCCTCTGTATCTGCAATAAGCACAGAGCTATGAACCCTCAGCCTGACTTGAATCCATCTTTCATAATAAGTCTGGTGCTGCTGACACCCGAGGTGAATTCCAGCATTATTCTTGGCCATAAAACGCATTGAGTTAGATATGGAGGGTTTCCAATTTAAGCATCATCATTAATAGTGTTGTTATCTCCTTTTTTCCTTGTCAAGCCTGTTTAAGATACGAGTCCTAGACATTAATACCTTAGTAAAAGCGAGAATGAGGAATTGAGAGACACATACTGATCTGGGATGAAAAGAAGTATCCCAGACGCATTTTACTTGCAGACATTCATGCTGGTGTGGGCCTAAAGTTTAATGATATAGAGATTTGTGGGTTGGTCAAATGTGTCATGGATATTGCTGTGAATCACCTGTTTTTAATGATGTGCCGGTGTTGTGGGTGTTGGGCATGGTGATCTGGTGTGTTGGCATGTGTATGTGTGAGCGTGCACAATGCACATGCTTAAGTGTGTGTGTGTGTGTGTGTGTGTGTGTGTGTGTGTGCGCGCGTGTGCGCGTGTATTGTACAGTTTTCCATAGCACAGTCCCACAGTTTCTCCCCAAAACTACTGAACTGTAGTTCAGTCAACATGAGAGATGATAAACGCCGGAGAACGTTTAGTAAACCGGCGACCAGAGATGAATTAATGTGGCAGGCTGGAGTTGTTTCAGACTTTGTCTGAAATTTCTCATAACAAGGGGATCGTAAGACGCATGATTTCCCATTTGAACGCCTGACAGTACACAGGCTGTTTCCTTACTAAAAGCAGACATAAACATACAATTATTTGTCCCGCTATAAATGCTGGTGTTTATGTTCGTAATGGAATTGAAGGCTGCTCAGATTTAGTAGCGGTGCATCCATCACCACAAAATGTGTCCTTTTCTATGTCGCCTTTTCTAAAATGTAGCTTGCTGTTGTTGGGCCAAGAAATATTACAACGGCTTCTCACAAACGTCACATTTTTGCTAATAGTTCAGGATGTCGGAAGCAAACTGAGCTCTTGTTTGGGTGGTCCCAATCCGATTGGTCTTTGTTTGACGTTGCTTGCCCTCGTCCTGGTATGGCATGGTTTGGTCTGGTTCGTTGCTCTCTCGTCAGAATGCACTCTTAAATTTTAGGCAGTAGAGATTGGCTGGGAAGGACATTAAATACCTTGGTTAAGTGTTACCTTTTGTAAGCACACTAGTGCTTTGGGGCATTGATAATTTGGTTAAAAGTGTTTGTGATTGTGCATTCCTTATATGGTGGTATAGAATTGCATTTATACATGCACGTACACACAGATACGCACACAAGCACTGCAATTCATATCCACTTATATAATTATGAGTTGTCAGTATGAAAAAGGTGGTTTCATAAATGGCCTGTTTAGGTATTGGGTACAGGGAAGCAGGATACGGCAACACAATCCCATTGTCTTCGGTTTAGATGGTCTTCAACTATTTCCAGCTTGTAAACTGTAATTGGTTTTGCATAGCTGCATGTCACGTAATTGTCTTTTTGGGGACCTTTCCATTGTGTGTCTGTCCGGAGGTGATGCAGTCTATTGTCTGTATTTTGGTCCACTTAATCCACTTTAATGTAGGACAGGGTCAAGCAAATGCTCTATTGAGATAAAGGCTTTGCAATTAAAAGACTTACACAAGAATAATTAAGAAATAAGAAAATGTATAGAATCTTACACATCTATATTAAGAATACAGAATGCTACCGTAGCGTGCAAGCTATCATCATAAACATCATGTTTCAGCTATATCAGACAGCAGCTTCAAATGCATCCCTTCATGTTCCGAGAGTTAGGGAGGAAATTTGGACTTGTGCATTCCTTAAGGGGGGGTAGAGGATCTTTTGTATTGTGGAGATAGCAAAGGACATGGTTGATGGGGTAAAAGAGGGTCTTTGTATGTAAGAGGGGTCTCAATGTGGCCTTTGTCAGCTGGATGTTTGGGATCTGGTTCTTTATCTGCTGCTTTGTTGTCTGTGGGCATGAAGTGGACATTTTGAAGATATTCTCTCAACGTTGGAAGGGGGCGAGGCTATGGAGGCATTTGCTGTCCATGCCGGCTATGGTATGGCTTTGTAGGTGGGCATGTAGGAAGACGCATGACGGAGACAACATGAGCGAAGCCGCGAAGTCTGTCGACATCTCAGCGCCCAGCCTCACTCACAAATGCTAATGCTGAAATGGGCCTTTCGTCCAGTTGAACGAACCTTTCCCCTATAATTACTGTTAATTGTCTGACCAATTTGCAATGAAACAATTGAACATTTAACTTTTCAAGTATTGTGTCCCCAGTCAATGGTCCAATATTATATACAGCATTTAACCAACTTAATGTAAAGCACATCTCATTTGCTGTACAGTGGGTTAATCCTTACAGTAGGTGCGTTCAAATTCGGCGAACTGGGGCGAACGTTTGTTGCAAACGTGTTTGCTTTGAACTTTAATATGTGAACGTTTTGTATAAACATTTCAAATTGTTAGATCTTAACTGTAACCATTCATCCGATGTCCATGTGTGTTCGTGAGAACTATCTCCTCAGATGTTTGCAAACGTTTGCGGTGAACTCAAAGCAAACAGAAAACTGTTGTTCGTATGTTCGCAAACGTTCGCCATTGTTTGTCAATTTTAACGCACCTTTTGTTATGTCCTTTTTTCCTTTCCTGTGGTAAACTACAAACTGGGGAGTGGCAGAGTAACACTTTTTACTTTGTGAGAGAGCAAAACAATTGTGTGTGCCTCTGTTCAGTCTAATGGTATCCCAAGACAAGCTTGTCTGTGCAACACACCAGGGTCCTGACACCCTAACCTGTGAGTCGAGACACCCAGCCCTGTTTGACCTGAGCGCTGTCTTTTGATCTCCTCCTGCCCACAGTGACCCTGGGCCATGGGATCTATGTGTTAGTATCAATAGCAGCAGATTGCACCACTGTCTTGGTGATTAGCTGATATGCTATCTGGCATCTTGATGGAGACTTTTCTGGGTATCGCCGCTGGCGCGTTTTCCCAGTCAAAGACACTTTTCTGTTGACTGGAAGTCCTGTTGGAAGGCCCGTCAGTCATCTGTATGTGTCTCAAGCCACTTCCAACATGTACTTCAATTACACCAGACAATTATACAAGCACAAGGCCACGGATCCACATACAGTATGTGCATATAATTCACAACAAAACACAACTCATCACACCTAAAACTATTTACAGAGCAAAAGGCACATACATTGTGCTCATAAGTATAATGTACTGTATTTTTGGCTCGATGTATACTTGTGGCCTTATGTAGTCCGGCATTAACGTTTTATGTTCCGTGTTTGTGTTCTGACAGGGTGGGAAGAAGCACAGCGGCCAGTGTGGAGGACGAGACTGCAGCGGAGGGTGTAAATGTTTCCCAGAGAAAGGCGGCAGGGTAAGTCCCACATGTTGACCACTCGTCATATGGCGTCACACGGGTTCACACCAACCATGTGAAGTGGACAATGAACCCGCCAAAGTCCTTTGTATTCATTCTTCGTTGAGTGTGTGCTTCACCTCCCACTGAGGTCTGCATTGCCCCTGTCAATTAAAAGGTCCTTCACCCAGTTTGGGGCGCTGTCATCTAGAACGCTATAATTAACAATATGATTAACTAATGCATCATCCCACCATCAATCATTTACCGAATAACAGCAAAAGGATGAGGAAAGTCATACTTCTGCATTCCACACTACTCCTCCATTGCTTATTCATTTAACCAAAGGACCTGCAGGGTTCCTTAAGACCATTCCTCATCCTCCACACGTCCTTGTTAGTAGAACAAACCTATGTTCCTTTCAATCTGCCCTCTACATGTTTCTGGACTACTTGCTGCCCGCACGCAAACGAAAAGACATCACAACAATGTAGAATGTCTATACACACTGTGTGAAATACAGCAGCACGGATAAACCAGATTGCGAAACAGCAATATTTAATCCAGTGTGGCATACAGCATATCACATACCATTTGCATTGAGTGAAAACAAAGTGCGTATTCATGTATTGAACAGTTAATGTGAGCGTCTTGGAGAACGGTACGTTTTAAGTGACATACTGTACATATGTACATGTTTGTTCTTCCACTGGCTTCAGCCCTGTACGTACGTAGATGCAGTACGTGTACACCATTAAACCCTGTGAAGCAGGGGGTCAAAGGTCCCGAAGTCTCTGTAGGAGTGCATGATGGAGTAGGAGGACAGCAATGCTAAAGAGACCCATGGTCAGTGTTGTGAAAGTAAGCAGTGAGAGACAAACTAAACATCACTTTCATAATGAGATAATAGCATTGGAGCGAGACACAGGAATGGGACCTCATGCTCAGCCAGTGAGGTTGCAGAGAAATCTTGATGTGAGCGATGTCGAAAAACATAGGGGGGGGTCATCATTGAGCCGTGTGTGTGTGTGCGTCTGTGTGTTTACTATATAAGTTACTATAGAAACCAGAACCAGGAAGTGACTGCTTGAAGTAAATTCTAAATACAAATAAATGTGTTGCTGTCTAGACCCCATATTCTCAGACCTCAGCATCAAACATCTAGTGTGTAACAGTGTGGAAGAAGGTGTGTGTCTGTGTGTGTGCGTGCGTGCGCGTGTGCGCGCGCTTGTGTGTGTGGAGGAGGGTGGACGTGTGGAGAATGTAATGGCTCCCAGATTGAATTCCATTTGCCATGTTTTGTGAATCCTACCAGATCAACTTTACAGTCATGTCAAACTCTGACCTGCATAGTTGCCCGGGAAACAGGAACAAGGAGTTGAAGGAGAAAGAAGGGAAGTGCATTCCTCATTGATAAATGTGCAAGAGGTCACCGGGACCAACCCTCTCTGTCTCTCTGTCTGTCTGTCCTTCTGTCTGTTGCTTGGCACGATGTGAGCGTTGATTATAGGAACAGTGGATCTGACCAGAAGATAATATATGGTCTTCTTAAAAGTATCACAACAACATCTGTTTATCTGCTCTGCTGGCTGTGCATCGTTTCATATCTTGTGTAGAAAGGGAAATACATTACTCTACAAAACGCGCTGTTTCCTTAATAGGTATTTAAAAAAACTTGAACTTGAAACTTGAAACTTGAAATGTAACCCAAATAAGTCCAAATATAAGCGAAATGCCTTTACATTGTTTTTAATCTCTTTTTAATAGTTTGATAAGAATTTTTAATCTTTAGGTTACTTTCTTATGTACACATCATAATATATTTTTTTAGTTATTCAGTCATAATTGTTGTAAGTACTGTACGTAAATAGCTTTTTTCATTGATAATAGTTAGAATTGTATACTCATATCTAGAAGCCAGCTGTTCAGTGAAATTATAGCACACAACATTTTAAAATCACAATTGGTTTTGTCTGATAGTTACCTTATGTTTACATATTTAAACCACGTATTTCACGTGGTCTAAATCTCTTGTGGCCAGTTGATACAAATGTTTATAACTGTAAATCCATTCCCACTTTTCGCATTTTCCATTTCACGTGTTAGTGAACAGAATCCAAGATGGATTCTCACAGATGTTGTGTTTCTCATGTTTAGTTCCTCTCCATTCCATCCAAATCTATTCCAGAGGGGAGACACAGTGATTAGAGTGCTATGCTGAACGGTTCTATTGGGTTTGGCTTGGATACAATACAGCTGCTGAGATTTGCGGAGGCTTGACACAGCTGTGCAGATTGGGTGACGGCTGTTTATCAGCTATAGCTTTGTCAACCTACACCTCTGGCCAACAGTGGTTCATGGGTACGCATATCTCAAACTTTTAATTTATAACATTTAATTCTGTTAATAAGAGTTTTCTTTAAACTTGCCAATTTATTCCATTTAATCTCCAAGTGACTTATGTTCAGATGCTTTTCATGAAACTATTTCCACTTCAGTTCTCATGAGAGGGAAGAAGGTGAGTCAAAAGTCGAAGCCTGTGTTTGTTATCCAAATGAATCACAGACACTTGTTGCAGACAAATATAAATACAAAAATATAAATACAATGTTTTATAAAGTGAATGCGTTGACGACGGCGATGGAGACGGTCAGATAGAGAGTGAATGGAGGCAGTGAATTTATGGGGGGCAGTTATGATGTGTCCATTCCATGGGGTGTTTACTTGGGGGAGAGGAGTGATTTGGCAGGGCACTGTCACCTACTCTCATAGCACACAGAAAAATATCACCCCACCCACAGCGCTGGTCGAAAGTGCTCATTGTTCTCACATCGTCGTGGTCATGTGACCACTCAAGCACAATACAACATGAGCGTAAGTTCAAAGTTACGGCAGGAGAGCTCAGGAACACAGGAACGTTTAATCATTAAAGGCAGGGTCGGTCGTTCTCGAGAGCGCTTGCTAACTTCGAGCTCAGATCAAAACATGTGTGAGCTGCCTCACACATGGAAATGCATTGTGAAGCAAAGCATAGTGCCACGGCTGATAAGAGCGGTGTTCGCCACATTGTTTATGTTCCTATTTACGAAGCCAGGGCTATGTAGAAGTATTAGATCATTTTTTCAACACGCACCGGTACGCTAGCTAAATGCGAGGATATAGGTTAGACGCAGGCAATAGCTGACTATACCTTTAAACCATATATTTTTAAAGAAGCAGACAAGAAAGTTAAGCAGTACAGTAGAAGCAGAACACTGTGTGAAAGGCCAGACCAGCATGAGAAGAATTCAATGGCACCCTGCATCTCCACCAAATTACATGTTTCGCAGATCAATGCTCTCTTTTGTGCTTGGACTCATCTCAGAAACAGGGCACAGCCTCGGGAGGAGCTGGGAGGAAGCCTGCTGAAAACAACCACTGTAGAGGAGATCACAATCAGCTCACCATCTCCTCTACGAGGCAGACAAAGATAACCAACTAAGTGCACAGTCAGTGCCACAGTGAGACAGGTCATGAGAGAAAAGATGGCCTGCATGTGGCAGAGAGAGACAGGCTTTAGCTAGAACATATACAAAGCCAAATTCCCGCCTTTCAGGCTTTAACCTCTGTTTCCTCTAGCCTCTGAAATGTTGAGATATCCTATTGAATAGTTTAACGGAGGCCCAAATGCACAGAATATTCAGTATTCAACAACTACACTTCGTGCAGTCATCTCTCTCAAAGAGCTGTGAGTTAAATGATTAGATAAGCGATAAAATCTCTTCCAGAAAAAGTGTTGACTATGTTCCTGTGCATGTTATCTGAATTAGAAAGTCAGCTTTCTAACTTCTGGAACACATACAGCATTCTGCATGGTTTCAAGTCAGCTCGCTGTACAGACAGAGTGGTAAAGGGTAGTGTGGACTATTTTCCTAATTTTGTAAAAGATGAGTCCCACTATTGCGATCCACCCGTCCCATGGGGGTAAAGCAATGCTCGCAGTGGAACAGGAAATGACACACCACAGGAAGTTCAGCACAATGACAGTCCCACTGATCTTTTTTGTATAGACAGTGTCTCTGTTTGTGGGAACAAGATTTTGTGTTTGTGTGAGCGAGTCTCGAGATTTATTTGTCTAATCAAAGCAAACCCATGTACATTATGAGTTCAGCGCATAACCGTCATGTACGTCCTCTCACAATGGCAACAGGAAAAAGGAACAGTGTCAAATGTCATAGTTTGTCACAGGAGTAAAGAGTAAAGAGATAACAAAATGGCTGCCTGCTAAACCTACCTCATATATATTTTTAATATAAGTAGAACTGAAATGTAATATGAGCAAATGTGCTTTTACAGCCTGATTACCACCAGTGATAATTAAAACCTACATTGTGTACTGTAGGTTAACCTTTATTTAACCAGGAGAAGAAACCCTTGGGGTTCAAAACCACTTTTTCAAGGGGGACCTGGCAAGAAGGTCAACATGAAGTAACAGTCAGCATGTACAAACATACAGTATTCATGGGTACAAATACAGAATACAGTACAAATACAGGATGCAATACAGTGCAAATACAGGATACAATACAAATACAAAATTCAATACAAATAATTCAAGACAATTACATCGGTCAACAATGTGTTTGTCAATCAATTCTTTAAAATCAGACAAAGACACCGCTCCTTTTTTTTTTTTTGTAGCATATTCCAAGACCAAGGGGCATTGTGGGGAAAAAAAAAAAACAAAAAAAAAAAGTTTTTCCCCCCCTTTTGTCCTGACCATAGGAACTGTAAATAGTAATAGCAACTGAGAACGAAGACTGTGTTTTTAGAGATTACGAGGAGCATAGGTACTGTAGGTCTCCAGTAAACCTGCTTTGTACACGGAATTGTCCGAATTTTGCAATCGTCTCGTGTGAAGGGAGGGCCACTTTGCCATTTTGTAAAGATCACAATGATGAGTGAGTGATCTTGCATTAGTAATGCATCTTAATGCTCCATGATATACAGGGTCCAGTTTCTTTAAGTTGTTAGCAGAAGCATGCCTATACAGTATACAACATCATTATAGTCAAGGGTGGATAAAAAAGTCCCCTGAACAAGTTTCTCAACTAACATTGAGAAACATGATATATTTCTAAAATAAAAACCAAGCTTCACTTTTTGCTTTTAGTTTAAAATATCAATGTGCTGATTAAAATGTAATTTCTCATCCATCCAGATACCGAGACACTTGACAGTATGATCATAACTGATCCGTTCCCATGGCAACAGATTGCTTCACAGTGAAACTAACGGTTATCAGGGAAGACAGGAATAATGCAGTAAGCGTTGCCAGTGGTTTATTGTCAGCATGGATATCAGGACGTTGGCTACGCTGCGCATACTGTATTCGTGTGAGATGTATGAAGGTCAGTCCTGCGGCAAGCTCGCCGTCCAAACCTTTAATCAGTAGCCTCATTCATCCACGTAGTCTACGACCCTGACGCTAACCCGAGGGCCTGTCGGCGATAGCATGATGAGAAACAACAGCGTCTGGTGGGTGGACCGGGGCAAGGGAGGATTAGGGATACAGACCTGCTGCTATCACTGAGACATTTTTTTGCCCTTATTAGCTCAGAGGAAGTGAGCGGATGCTGTCGACTAGCACAGTGATGCAAAGAAGGAGTCTGTCAGACAGATGGCTAGACAGACAGACCGACAGCAGCTGTGTGACCCTGCGCGTGGTGGTGTGGAGTGTGTGTGTGTGTGTGTATTTGTGCGCTACTGCTCCGTGTTTTTTATGGCAACGGTGCGAGAGAAACGTCACCACTGTCGCTAAGGGTCAAGGGTTTTAGAGGGGTCACCGTTAGCCACAATCCAATCCAAACCTTTTAAAAGTCACAGTGAGACCTCACCAGCCCTTACCACACATTCTTCATAGGGTATGCCTATATAACAGAACAGTGAGGTCTTACATTTGAGCAGAGTCGATATCAGTTAAAGGAAAGACATAGATGAGCTGATTCATATAAACCATATGAATACTATGCGGACTGTTTTGCTAAAGGTTAAACTATGAAACGTTTAAAATTATATATACATATATTCTACTGACATCGTACATTGGCAGCTGCTGACGATATTCGACTATAATAGTGGCAAGTATGTGTGTGTATGGGCAGCACACTTCCTAACAGTGGTCCAACTTTAGCAGCATGTTAATGTCTCTCACTGTCCATTATAAAGATGCCACGGTTGTCCCTCTTTAGGCACAATACAGCAACTGTTTGTCTAGACAAAAAAGCAGAAACTGTAAAATACCCTTGATTTATTATCCATCCATCCATCCATCTATCCTCTCCCGCTTATCCGGAGTCGGGTCGCGGGGGCAGCAGCTTCAACAAGGGACCCCAAACTTCCCTTTCCCGAG
>JAOEGT010078493.1:0-15239 GCA_025447795.1 Speoplatyrhinus poulsoni
ATATATATAAACACAGAGCCATCTGACACAAATGGACACTCACTACATGGCCGATGTGTAAACCAGCTGCAGAGACTGGTAGATCTTCAGAAAAGGTAAGTATCCTGGAAACAGAAATATACATATTTAAAATAAGAAAAAAAGATTTCACCAGTAGGGTGGAGCTCTATTTGTACTGCAATGTAATGAATGTTGTAGTATAGTAGAAGTAACACATACTATGGTCACTTATAGCTGGTTTTCTATTGTAATAACTTTGGACAAACTACAGAACATAGTTAGCCATAGAATACTGTATAAGGCCCCGATCACACTGACGCGTCGCTAAAGGCGCGGCCGCTTCAAAAGCGCGTTGAACGGCTGCCTGGGCCAACTGTCACATTGATGAGCAGCGCGACTTCACGCCTTGCACTAAAAAACTTTGAATATTTAAACTTTTATGCAAGTCTAAAATACACATAAAAAAAAAATAAAATACAGGCAGGGTAGGTAATTCTTGAGAATGCTTTTTAACTTCAAGCTCACATCAAAATAAACTCCTTCAGAAGAAGCTCCGCCCCACACATTGAAATGTGGGTAGCGTTGTTGTGAGCGTTGCTCGTCACTTTGTTTACATTCCTATTTACGGAGCCAGCAGGGCTGGGTTTATCAGCACGCACAGAGAACAGTAAGCTAGCGACATGTGAGGAGATATTTGGTGACTTTGACGAACAGCGATCTTACAATTATCTTACATTAACTGACTCTACCTTTAATAATCCATATATGGAAAACTGTCCGGAAGAGTTTGACAACCACTGCTCTAAAGCAGAGTGGATAAAAAAAAAACTATACATGTTACTAATAATCACTGTAATCACTGTAATAGTGTGAATTTCTGTTTGAACATTTCTGAAACATAACAAGCACACCGATGGTAAGACATCCACCGTTCACATTGGAAAGGCATTGCGAAGGCTAGCATATTGTTTTTGTGTGCAGTCTGCACCACTTTGTTTGTGTTCCTATTTACAGTGCCAGGGCTGTGTAGAAGTACCGGATAATGTTGTCAGCACGCACAGAGAACGGTAAGATAGCGGACTGCGAGGAGACACTTTGACAAAAAGTGTGTTAGCTTACAATCGCAAACTATACCATTGACTAGAGCCTAACGCATTCTATGACACTTACCTCCCCCTGTTTGGAAGTTGGGCAACGAGGGAATGAGAATTTGCTGGAGAAACAGGGGACTGCTGTTCATCTTTATGGTGCTTGACAGCAGACCGCCAAAGTAGTAAATATACCTGAGAATCAGATGAGAGAACTTCAGATCTAAGAAATTGTGCAGTCAGATAACAATCAAGCCCATTGTGCCCACATCCAGACAGTCCTGAGACGAGACATTGCCTAAAAACACCTGTGCGTTTGCACAGGGGGCCCTATAGCATTCTAATCGTATATTTACTGAAACTATACTTTTGTAGTTACCACACAGCCAATTAAGTAAACAATACTAATTACAGAAAATGTCTGGTTTAGTAAAACAGACAATACGTATAACTTGCAAACACGGTAGTGTTTATACGGGAACCTTGTGTTCACGGGCGGTCAACATGTGCGAGACAGACGGGAGAGAGCAATAAGACACGCACACGTCTCACCTGTTCTGTGAGGGCTGCAGAGAAGAAGAGACCTTGTCTTCACAGAACTTCCTCATGGCCAGGGTGGTAAGAGCCTGGTCAGCCCTGTGGGTGCACAGTCCCCATTGCATTAATGCACACAGAGAGTACGTGCAGACCAGAGTAGATATGCACCAGTCGGCAACTTGCACGTGTACCAACCAACACAGTGCATTCTGAGGTCACATGACCTTTTAATAAAACTATACCTGCAGTTAATAATGTACAATTTAAAGATAGATAAAATTAATTTTTAATAGTATTACATTTTATTTATTATTTATTTATTCCATGCTATAGCTATAAATACAAGCATTATAAAATGGCCTTTACTAATAATACTTCACAATACTTGTATTACCCAGCTGATATCTTGCTGTAGTGCATGTAAGCTGCTACAATGACCCCTGTCTTCCCTTTGTTACCCTGTCAGAGCGGAGAGAGATCATGGGACCACATGTGAACATGGAGCATCACATTTTCCACCGGCTTTTATTCTGAAAAAAGAATTTCCCCACTGTTTCCATTCACTGACCTTGCAGTGCAAGACCACCACGTTGCCAGGGTCAGAGGTCAGCCAAGTCTCCATGTCCTTGCACACCGCACAGATCCTGTCCAGGGGCGGGGCGTGGAGGTCAGGCCAGCCGTAGTCCTGCACCTGAAGTGGTGAGAAGAGATGCATTAGCCGGGCTCTGAGACAATATTAAAGTATGTCAGATTTAGTATACTTGTTTGGTACACTATAATTCAACTAAAAATACACTCATAATAAAGTGCACTTGTTGAAAGTATGTTTAAATACAATTTAAAATGTGTGTAATAATGTTTACTAATAGTGTGCTTATTATTATGAATTGAAAGTAGTACACTTTTAAAAAGTATATTTAAATATAGAAAATAAAGTATGCTTATTTTCAACACACCTAAAATCAACTTAAATTATATACTTTTAATATAATCATAAAATGAAAGTATACTTTTTGCATATATAGTATACTTATACTTTTAATGTACTACATTTTTGCCTGGGAGCACTTTAAGTGGTGAGGGAGGAGAGGTTTATTAGCCTGGCACTACACAACTACTGCTGCCTCTCTCACAGAGATTATATTATAGTCTGGAAACCCTGTTCGCTTTAACGTTCACACAGCCACTCAGGACGGCATACCAATCGGTGACCAGCGGTGGCTTCTCAGTGCCATGACGTTGAAGTCAAGTGTTTGTTTCGAACCTATGCTCACAAAGTGGAGTTTGTGTAGCTATAATCAGACTTCTTCTCAAGACTGTCTTGGGGTGTGTGCAGTTTGATTCTTGCTCTACTGTATATCAGTTATGGTGCACCTGCTAGAGTGTGTCTGACACCTTTGTAGAAAAAAAGAAAAGGAGGTCTACGCCTGTGTGGTTATGGAAATGTTAAGCATAATGTTAAGCATAATGGTGGGCCAAATGGTTGGCCAAATGAATGCTGAGAGTTTGTGTATTTTTAACTTGTGTGTTCTTCTGAAAATGTTTGTACCTTTGGATTCAGTCGCGTGATGTCATGTCTCTTCTCTGATAAATTCAGGAGCTGGAGGAGGTATGGGAACATGGATTTATTGTTAAAGTAAAACCTTTTAGAAATGTGTTGACACTGTCACATAATTGACTCACAGACTTTAAATGCATTTTATTTTAACTATATTATTAATGATCATTGCATACATCTATTTGTTAAATGTAGCGTACAGATATATTTCACTACTGCATTACTAACCAGGAAATTGTCTTGGTGCTTTGACCGAAGCATGGACGCCACTTCCTGTATGTTTCTACGGTAACGCTGTTCCTCCAGGTTGGGCAGAAAGAAGACTGAGATGATCCGCTCCGTGATGTAGGTGAGGTCAAAGTCGTAGTGGTGCTCCATGACGTGCTCCATCACCCTCTCCACGCTCCTGCTCCTGACAAGAGAAGAAGTAAGGGGTGTGTGTTAATGTTTCCCAGCCTTCAAGCCAATGGGATGGTTCAGATTTCACCACAATGTTGCCCATTATTTTCCCTCTGGGGGCGTTAACGGGCATTTTGAGTATATAACATAACATTAATTCCCAAGTACATACGATCAATCTGAGGCCACAACGGTATTTCTGCAGAAAACAGTTTTTAGGTAAATCGACTTTGTTGCAGGCCGTGCATGTTTGTTGCTGCTTATGTCAGCCTCCACAGCAAAATGTTGTTGGTGCAAAGAGGGTTTCTAAAGACGTCTTACAGAAAGCGTTCCCTTTTTGCTTCCATTGAAATGAAGTACAGTGCTGCTTCTTTGTTAGTATTCATATATCTTTGGTTTTACCCCTCACACTACTGTAGTAAGGCCATACCTTGGTAAGGAGCCCCGTTTCTTTTGTGATATGGATTTAATGGAGTCGTGCTGAGAGTGAGAGAGAGAGAGAGAGACCGAAAGAGAAGCAAAGAGGGCAGGAAATTGTAAGACAACAGATGTAATAAATAACATGTATTTAATATGGATATTCCCCGTGGAGGTGAATTCATATTTGGCATTTTAAATATCTAGTATGAAATACTCACTGCGTCTGAGACAGAGACACAGACTGTCGACAACTGAAAGAAAGCATGTATGACTTATTAGTTGTGTGTGGGTTTGTGTGGGTGTGTGTGAGAGAGAGAGAGAGAGTTGATTTATCATTACTGTTTTTACAGTATCTATAGTATATATGTTCTGCAATGAAGCATGTAATCAGATTTTTCTCTGGTGGTTTGTGCTCCGAAACACTTCCCTTCTGAGTTCAGGGGTCAATTATTTTTCAAAAGTGCTACTTAGACATAAGAGCTAACAATTTGCACAGCCACACACAAGTATGAAAAGAGCCACACGCGCGCGCACACACAAAATTTCCACATACTGTACACATACATACACACACGCAAACAGATGGCCTGCACATTCATGTGTTGAATGCTCTTGGGCTCGCTCCAGCTAAAGGGATGGATGGATGGATGGATGGATGAGTGGAAGAATGAGTGCGATGTAGTATGATGTATGTTAGGAAGATTCCTCTGTGCTCTCTGTCGTCTGCAGCAGCTGGGTCGAGAGGAAGCCGTCAGCAGAGATTTAACTCTTCCACATGGGCCTCTGGGACACGATGCCGCGCGCGCACGTATGTACGTACGCACGCACGCACACACACGCACATATACACACACACACAGGAGAACAGACACACCTAACCACATACAAACATGCATGCACACACAAACAATAACAAGCACACGAACAGTTCCTCCCAAATACCAGAAACAGACATCTGATCAGAATTCATAGCCTCTGATGTGCAGATGAACCAGCCCATGAATTATCCTCGGGACGGGTGAACCAAGGAAACATTTAATTTTGATTCCTCCACATCTGTTATGAACTAGCCTTAATGGCAGCTGCTATACAGTCTTGGTGCTGGACGTGCTAGCTTCTGCTCTGCTATAGTATAGCGTCTGCAGTGAGTCAAAAATATAGCCCGTTGTATGTTGCGTAACAGTGCAGCGCTTGGCTAGGCTATGCTATGCTGATAAACAGGCCTTCAATGCGCCCTTCCCAACCTCAGTAACTTCATCATTTCAACATTTAATCTTTTGTGCAGTTAGACCCATGACTGAAGGAAATACATTGAAGACTCACTATAATGAGTGGTACACACAAGAGGCAGCCTTCAATATCCTCCCCCATAAAGAAGAAATGAGGAGAGGCACATCTGTTATTCAAGTGGGGCCCCACATGTGGTGTTCAGTCCCGGTGCTCACCTCACATTGCCTGCCAGCCACCTCTAACTTGCCAAACCACAGACACGTACACACGTACACACATTTAGAGATCAGGTCATTTAAACAGCCACGGCCAGACTAAAGAGACTGTCCAGCCATACGCTATAAATATAGAATAGAAAGAGTTGTAGATTTCTCCACACCTTCTCGTAGTGAAGGTGTTCAGCATGAAGGCAATATGAGATGCTATTGTTCACCAAGTGACAAATTTGCTGTCTTTGCTGGGAAGCTGCGTCAGCATTGGCTTTCACAGTTATATATATAAAAAATAAAAAACACCCCCCAGATAAATTCTACTATTCTTTTTCTGCATTTCAAAATGATAGGAAATCATTCAATTTACAAGAATATACTGTTTATTTAAAGGTGTCATGTGATTTAACATAATAAGTTTGTATACATTGAATGAAATGTCAGTTTTTCAACTGCTTTTAAATGACAATTTAACAGAACTATCTGTAAAAAAATGTATATCCCTTTTAAACCGTTGACTGAGCGGTCAATCACGGGTCACAACAGGGTGCGGCTTCTGAACTTTCTGCAAAACCATTAAACCAGCTCACCAGGTCACACATTCAATTTCATTACTACAGGTGCATGTCAGTAAGACTACCCACCCCCAAAATTTTTGTCTTTTTTGGTGGTGTCAATTAGATAACTTTTAAAATAATACAGTAATGTAAAGTAATTATTCAGTTTTTTTGAACGGCTATGACTGTATTCTTACAAGGAATTATAAGGATTTTTCTTGTAAAAATATGGAAAAAATATGTTATTGGTACAGATAATTACCGTTGCAGTTTTCTATATTTTTAAGACAGTATTTAGCCTTTTTTTTTTTTATTTGACCGCTACTGCCAGACAATTTCTGTTTTTTACGATATTACTTTTACAGTACAACCTAGCCATGAAAATCAACTGTATGTTTTTTAAAGCAGTATTATAGCCTATAGTATAGGCAAAATACATAGAGCTATACTCCTGTGTGGTTGTTCAAGAAAACTAATACGTAAATATAATGTTAGATGTTTTTCATTATTCATATTTTATTTTGACTGAAATCAATAATTAATGATTGAGATGTTTTCCTATACATCGATGTTACTCAAGTCACAATATACTGGCTCAGAATGAATGAATGTGACATGAATTATGTCAGAACCACAAAGCAAAACAGTAGCTAAACCCAGTGTGGTAAAGCGGTCCCGAGATACTGTGTCGTAAACAAGCACACATCTCTACATGCCTTTCCAATTCTAATTCTTTCCACATTCCCACCACAGAACGGGTCCAGAACCTAAATACGTGCTCTGCTGAGGGAAAGGGGACATGGGACAGGTGACGCACATGTAATAAAAGCAGGAAATGAAGGAACGAGGGGAGGAAGCTTCTGTTAATAGGTTTAATAATGGCGGTTAAGTGGATAAAGTGGTCGGCCTGCAGGAAAGAAGACTAGGAGACAAACACTAGACTAGACATGTAAAACATGCATGAAGCCACGGGTACCCTTCTGTGGCGTGATACACACAAACACACACACACACACGACAAGCAGAGATCATTCCCTTGCGTGGTACAGGAAGCAATCAGATATATGTTTTCGATGTTGGTCGCACACACACACACACACACACACACACACACACACACACAGTGCATAAATGTGCATATAGGTCCAGCCGCAGGGTCTTCATTAGTGCATGCTGGAGCCACTGTGAACGGGCCCATCTGGTTTAGTTTGCCGTGTCCATCAACAAGCATTTACCACCCCCCCCCACACACACACACCAACACTACACCTTCGGGGGGAGTATTCTGACCAAGAACAGCAGTGAACCTTGTTAGTTTGCCCCTCCACCTCAGTTGTTGCCAGAAGAGAGCAATGTAGCGGCGGCGTCAGAGTGTCGGACAGGGAGATGGATGGTGATTGAGACAGACGTACAGCTCGCCTCGAGTGTCGTTGTGACATCTGACTCAGAGCTGACATCACTCTCCAAAAAGAGGTAAGGGAGAAGTGAGTAACACTTCCCGTTTGAGCAAGGAAAAGCTGCAAATACACTGACATGTAAAGCATCAAACGTTCCATGTTTATTCCAATGCTCCACGGCAAGTGAAAGCTTCGCTTTCTTCGCTCTTCTGCTCGCCTCTCGATATTTCATTGAATTAAGAGGAGTGCCACCATTTCAGAAACCAGACTAGGGAGTGGTTGTATGTAAAGTGTAACCCTCATGTTCTGTTTGGAGTCTCTGACACCCAGGAGCCAGTCCCCAATAAACACTTTTTTTTATGTTCACATTTTCAAAAATTGCAAGGCGAGCTTGTTGTTAAGAGGAGGGTTGAAATATATTTATATATATATAATATGTGGTATATAGAAACTGAAAATACTATAGCAAAGAAGAAGTTGACAGTTTTTAAAGCAATTTGTTTAGTTTCTTTAACAAATAAAGTATTGCATTAACTCCAAGACCCTAAACAAAGTCAATCTGAACAGAACACGAGCGTTAACGTGCAGTCTCCTTTCCTCTCGCCTTTGATCCCTGGGTTCGCCATTTCCCACCCCCTGCTGTTGCTCGCTTCTTTGGTCCTTGTTTACCTTCATCTCTCCCTCCCTCCCGCCCTCTCTTTCTCGGAATGTCTCTCCCTTTCTCTACATCTCGCAAAACAGAGTGACCGCAAACAACCCTGCCAGGAGAAACGAGTATATAACTGTGGGGGCAGGATGTCTAGTGCTCTGGGTGTTGGACTACCAGCCGGAAGGTCGTGGGTTCGAACCCCAATGTTGACCTACCTGTAAGCATCCTTGAGCAAGATGTCTAACCCCCTAACTGCTCCCGGTTGGTTGGTTGCACCTTGCATGGCAGCAATCACCGTGTGTGTGTGTGTGTGTGTGTGAATGGGTGAATGTGAGGCAAAATACTGTAAAGCCCTTTGGATAAAAGTGCTATATAAATGCAATCCATTTATTACAACAACCAGCAGCACACAGTTAGCTGACAGAGGACTGGCATCACACATACACTTGGGGGAAAATGTACATTTAGACGTTTCCAGCATTTAGCAGACGCCTTTGTACAAACAGTACATTGGTCAACAGTAGAAGAGATCATCACATCACCAGTTGTCATACGCAGCAGACAGTGTCATGTCTCCAGGATTGTCCCTGTTTCTCTGTCTCTCTGCCTGCACTTCCCCTCCCAGCCTGTGGATGTCCTCGCTGTCTCCCCTGCTCCATGTGTGTTTGCCTCACCTGTCCCCAATCTGTAATTACTCCTGTACTCATGTGTTAAATACCCTGTGTTGTGTCTGCCTTGGGCTGGATCAGTTGTCTGTATTCACCTGTCTATGTTAGGAGTTCTGTTCTGCAAACCCGGTCTTCAATAAACTTAAAAATAAATATATATTATTGTTGTTGATGTGATTAAATAATATAATAGAGGGAGAAGCTGTGGTGCATGCAATTTCTCCCTGCCCATATATGGGCCTAAGTACCTCTGAAGACCCGGGTTCAAATCCGGCCCACGATTATTCCCTAATCATTCCCCAATATCTCACACCTACTTGCTTTCTGTCTGTCTAATAGGAACATGAATATGATTGAATTAATGTGTATATCAAACATATACCTTCTATAGCTCAGTTAAACCTTATCTGAGATCACCATGATTGCTTACATGGTCTGGGGGCACTTCAGGTCATTTTTAAATGCTTTTGGGGTACATTACTCAAAAAGGCAGGGAAATAAAAAAAAAATGCATTTTGTTTATGTCAAGTGGAGCTGGTACCTTCTTCTTCTATATATATATATATGATAGCAACAGCAGCAGGTCAATAGGGCTAACTATTTTATACATTTGGAACATACGTCCGTACAACATATAACACAATATGCGGGGGGATAAGACAAAGTAGATAACAATCCTGAGAGATGAGAGGATCGACCCCGGGGGCACGGAGCGGGAAAGGAGCGATGGCGTTGATAGGGAGAGAGCCGTCGACAGCTGAACATGCCGCCTGACCATCGGACAGAGAGTGCAGAGGGATTTCACACAGCTATTTTGACGGAGCTCCTTTTAGACTCTACACTGTCATCAACACTTAACAGATCGTTCTGGCCATCTGACCCCGCCCCCAGTCACCCCTGCAAAATCTGCACAATTTTGCCTATAAAACCAACAACGTCTTGCATAGAGTATAGTATTGTATATATACTGGTTTTCTCTTCCAAAAAGTGTCTCACTGCACAAGTATTTGCTCGCTAATAAGATACAGTAATACATTTACTGCTGACTAATGCCCTGGTTAGTTCCAGAGGCACTGTCGTGGCCATGCCAGAAAATACCAGCCGTCTAATCCCTGGGACATTAGACAAGTCCTGTAATAGTAACAGCACCCCATCTTATAGAGCAGCAGGAAATTAATAATTGAAATGTCAATATACTGTAAACACTGTATGTCCGAGTGTCTTCCTGTGATACAGCCCATCCCTGGCCGACTGGACAGGACAGATCACCTAAATAAATTCACAATTTATTGCAAATGTTTGTATATGATGTCTGGGAAATAGAATTACAGCACGAGATATGCAACAACATGTCAATCAACACCTCCAACCTACATTAGGAGTCAACAGCCAAAGTGAAAATATTACAGCCTCTCAAACCAGATAATTGGACAGGTTGGTTCAATTAGCCTACCCTAAGTTTGCTAGGACCAGGCATTCTTGTAAAGCAGTATTGTAATATTATTACTATTACGGAAAAAAGTAATTTATTACACTACTAGTTACTGGAAAAATAATTATTACAGTAACTAGTTACTAGTTACTAACATACTGTGCACTCAGTAGTATGCAACGGCATGTCAATCAACACATGTCCAACCTCCGTGTCAGACACATGCACCGTATTTGTCCACGGCAGCTGTGCCTCTGCAACGTTTGCATGTAGGATTATCTCGAGTCACCACAGAATCCACTCCAATTAACCCCCTGTGGTGCTCACTGGCTGCCTGCATCGACTTCTCTCGCTAGCGTCTCCCCATTGATCTCCAATGGCGCTCAGAGCCAAGGACAGGATGTCTGGTCCCCCCCACCCCACCCCCGGTGCCACGACAGCTAAGGTTGAGCACAGGACACAGTGACACACACACTTACGGCTGCTATAGCTGCATGGAGTGGCAGTGTGTAAGCGGTTTCAAACATTCACGTTTCAGGCATAGTATTTCTATACGTGGTACAGAGATGTATTGTCTCAGCCTCTTCCGTCCATTCGCAGCACTATGTCACATAAGCGACTCTGTGCTGAACGTCTGATAAGCCCTGTAAACTCGACAGTGCTTTCCGAAATTGAGAAGTTCATTGGCTGTTGGCATTGTCACTAACAAAGTCTGTATGTGTAATTCCGGTGCGACGGTAGTGCAGTAGCCTGCTTCAGTTGTTACATATTAAAATAACTAACAGTAGCCTACTTATCTAACAGAACAATACCTGAAAACAGCCAGAATCATGTTGGTATGTTTCTCAACAAATTCCTCTGTATAAGTTTAAGGTCCGACTTTGTCATTGAGTTACGCAGTTGGTTGATGTGCATGTCAATCAAAACACCTCTCCTGTTAAGCAAGCGGATCTTAACGCAGTTAGCCAGCGCTGTGTCCTTTACTCAAGTAAAGGCTGGCTCTGCAAGACCAAGAGATGCATAATACCGGGGAAGATGAACTTCAATTGAGGAGAGCCATCACTTTAATGCATTTAGATGTCACTTCAAGGCACATGACTGGACAAAACATGCACACACACAAACACACACCATGTTTTAGAGACCTGTCTAACTCCACTAGCATACACTATGGTACTACCATTTTGTCTTACAGGATGCAAACTAGAGGACAGTGAAAATAAGATACTGTAAATAGTAGGATGAAAGCAAATTTCCAATGTACCGGAGCACAATAAGTTAGACTCTATTGCATGCCACACTTTACCAACATACAGTCTGTGAAGCATCATAATCCCTGTAACAGTTCATAAATCAGCATAGCACATTATTGCTAGAGCAGCTGCTGAAACTAAGCAGGCGCCAAAACCATCTGTATTTCACTACACTGCATTAGTGCCATGAGGTGATGTCAGGACAGCTGACTGGGTCCGGAACATGGCGGTCTATAAACACACGCGCACACACACATGGATGGACATACTCACACACATTTACAGTACAGGATACATATTGTCGGACATGATAGACTCCTGCCAGCAACAAAACATATAGACTTCTGTGTGGAAACTGGAAAAGACTAGTGACACTTGTGATACACAGTGTGAATCATTAAATCAACACACACACATACATACTGTACATACTTAGACACGTTTACTCAACACACAAACAACGCCAATTAAGTTGGCCGTTCAAAAATGTATTGAACACCAAAAAGTATTTGCGTGCACAAACAGTATATCTGAAACATAAAATACAGCTATTTCATGACAAACATAAATAAACAGTTTGGCGGAAAGTTCTACATTTCACAAGCGCCGTTGAGCAGTATGCAGGGATAATTGAAATAAAAATACTTAAAAATATGAAACATTGTCCCCATTCCTTCAGCGTGTCTCCTTTGCGGTCTCATTAAAAGGTAAAGTGTTAAGAATTCACTCACTCATGACAACCAAATGTACTACATAGTCGCTACCCAACCCCTTACCTTCCAGACTACTCCATCCTCCATCCTAGTCTAACAAATGTCCACAAACTAGTTAATTTACATTAAATGACTAAACAGCATATCACCACAGCTTTCTTAATCACAGAAACATTAAAAGAAAAGCTTTAAACAGTTTGGCGTTCTGTACCTCTGTATAAAGAAACCACGCATGCCAGCGTCAGATCAGTGTGCACCCGCCCATATTCTAGTAAATAAAGAGTGTGCGTTTTTACCGTCCAAAGAGCCACTCCAGTATCCCGCTCTCTGCTGCTTACACTGCCTTGCTACGTCTCTCCACTGTCTCCTGTAGCTCTCTCTCTCTCCACTGTCTCCTGTAGCTCCCTCTCTCCCTCTCTACACTACCTCCTGTAGCTCCCTCACTCTCTCCTTCTCTCTCTACCTCCACACTGCCTCATGTACCTCTCTCTCTCTGCTCTCAGTCTGCCAGACTGTCACTTCAGCTCCTCTTGGCTTCCTCCCTCTCTCACAATAACACACACACACACACACTTAACACTCACAGCCACACCCATCTCTCTCCATACAGAAGCACACGCATGCACACACAACCCCACAAAGTCAAATGCACTGTCAGTGCCTTGCAGCAAGACAGACCGGCCGAGCGAGCCATAGAGCTCACAGAGATTTAAAAGGTGGAGACACGGCAATGATAAAACAATAGAGAGAGAGAGAGAGAGAGAGAGAGAGAGAGAGAGAGAGAGGGATTTAAAAGGTGGATAAGCCGACGACAACCGGGAAGATCAGGCCCCAGTGTGTTGACAGAGCAAGACGGAGATTGATTTGTAGCATCGTAAAGCCATTTACGACTCCACTGCTTATTTATGAACGGTCTCAAGTGGAAGTGTAGGCACACACGCACACACACAACTTGCATGTGTAAACACACACACACATTTGCACAAAGGCTTGTGCAAACCTTTACTGTAATATATACACACACACTCGCGTGTATTACACGCACGCACAAAGGCTCGTGCATGTATTGGACACACACACACACACACACTAACGCGCACACACACGCGTATAATACACACACACTTGCACAAAGGCTGGCACGTACTTTTACTGTAATGTACGAACACACGCTCCTCCAGCTGGCCCTCAGTAATGGTCTGTGTGTCTCCTGGCTGGCGTCCACAGTGGTCCTCCTCTCCTCCTCAATTTACCGCGGCCACGTGTTGAGAGGGTATCTCTATGCTCCCATATATATATATATATATATATATATATATAAAATAAAATATATAAAATAATAATAATCCCAAAATTGTTTTTATAAAAAATACCACTTATTCAGAATGGTTTTTTTTATATTAAAAAACAAAATATAAAAACAAAATGACTGAAATCATAAACTTATGTTTCCATATGGACACAGCCAGCAAACCCCCCTAATGATCAATTACAGGTCCAAGGACCATGTGGTCCTTCCTGCACTTAGTGTGCTGACCCCCGACTTCATCCGTGACCCTAAACACACACACACAGACACACACACACACACACACACACACACAGCTGCACTGGAAAACAGCCTGTCACTCACATCTGTCACTTGATGGCCAAAGTAATGGCTGGTCATCGTTGCAACAACCCCAATCTCACATACACACTAATAGATTCAGTTAACAGAGTGAATTAGTTAATATTGGTCAATATTTAGTTTCCATTGGAAAATGGCATAGCTGCAGGTGTTGTTATTTGTATTTTACTATGAAAACGGCCTCCTTCCTGGATGGGGGACTAATTATGATAAGCTAAGCAGTTAAGGGGGTCTGGGGGGAAAGGCTTGGCTTTTTAAACACACATATTAGTGCAGAGGTCTTTAACAGGGCATCCGGGACCCCTAGCGATTCCTCAGAGGTACTGCAGGGAATCCTCCAAATGATTTGATCCCAAACTTATTTTCTTCCAAATTTTTGATACCATATGCGATAGGGGGTCCCTGTGCAGTGTTTCTATCAGCCAAGTGACCTCTAGATCAGTGCATGCACTTCCCCGCACATGTCTCTACTTTCTAACTCACATCATATCAGGATCATTATCCCAGAGACCACATACAGTAGCCTGCCACCACACTCGCGTAGTAAAGCTGGAAACATCTACAGAGGAATGATGAAAGGCTTACCTTGGTCTGACATTTCTGGTGAACTGTGACCTTGCACACTGAAAAAAGTACAGGAGGAAATGGGGGGAAAGAAGGGGTTAGGATAGAAACGTATGGCACTCGCTGGCTGTCAGACCAGCAGACGGTGTGCGTATACTGAGATGTGGACTCACCCTTGCAGAAAGTCCCATGGCTCTCGATGTTCAGTCTACATACGTCACATGCCCGGCTCCTCTTGAAGCTCTTCTCCGTAAAAACATGACCGCCTGTGTTAGTGAGCTACAAGACAAGACAGCATCTTATTACCGTCTTATTGCTTTTAATTATTTATCATATGTCCTCATTGTTATGAAATGCTCTCATGCTTTTATCATTAGCCCTCTACAGACTACGGAAAATTTAAGGTCGTTATCCGTGCGTATACCTTCTGACAATTTAAGTGTCACAGGCAGAGTTGGGTAGGTTACTTTTTAGCTGTTACAGTTACCAGACAAAAATGTTAACCAGTAACGTAATTTTTGGATTACCTACATTTTGTAACATATCGTATTACATTCTATTACTTTTAGATAATTTACCTAAACATTGTTATTTGAAATGCCATCAAAGCAATTTACTGTTGGCTGCGCCAAAACTTTATATTTTTGTGACTGTTGCTCAGGGATAGTATAAGTTACAATTCACTTATTACTCCGTCAAAATGTAATACTACTTTACTTATTAGTGGCTATGAAAAGTTATTGACGTTATTACATTACTATATTACTTCCACAATCACTATAATGTTATACAGATGTTTGCCCTATTTGAGTGGGTTGAGGACGCATATTTCCCCATGTGGGCACCTGAGCATCACTTTGCTCTGTTTGACATGTTCACGCACGCATCTATGTAAGTATGGGGAATTGGAGGGGGGGGGGGGGGGATATTAGCGA
>JAOEGT010078503.1:3686-15238 GCA_025447795.1 Speoplatyrhinus poulsoni
CTATGTTGATATGTTTACTGTATAGGCTTGATACAGGCTATGTTGACATGTTTACTGTATAGGCTTGATACAGGCTATGTTGATATGTTTACTGTATAGGCTTGATACAGGCTATGTTGACATGTTTACTGTATAGGCTTGATACAGGCTACGTGATAATTGATAAGGGTGATCATTTTAGATAAAGAACATGTTCTACTGCATAACAGTTGTATCACACTATATCCCAAAACAAACTTTTCAAATTAAGGGATATGTACTGTATTTGGGTTATCATAACTATTTGGCAAACATCTGACCTTGATCAAATACGCTGTTGTGAACTTTGGTAGAACTTGAATAGATCCTAACACAGCTAACAAACATAAGGTATTTAGATGAGTAGCATTTGAAGTACACATGTATTCACATGCATGCACTTTATATTAGGTACTATTAGGTATATCAGTACTGCTATCTTAAGCTAATGTTCCAAAACTATTCTTAACTCCCAAATGATTTCCATTAGCACGTATCCTACTGTGAATCTTGTGACTGGCCATGCTTTGCCAGTCTCACAGCTGGCTCTTGAGCCTGCAGGAAACGTATGCATGCCAAATGAATCGGTGAATAGAGTTGGAAAGACCAAGCTACTTGTAATTGTTCTCCCTCTGTTCTTTCATGAAGTCAGAAATCACTTAATGAGAAATGAGCTGCTGGTTCTCGGGAAAACCTCTTATGTATGGGCCTAGTTTGGACTTGCAGTGTTTGAATGAAAATGTAATGAAAAATATTGGATTTCTTTATTCTTTTTATTTTATTTATTGACCAGGCAGTTTTCATCTTCTATTTTATCCCCATTAGTTTGTTGAATCCTTTCTGTTTTGTGATTCCCAACCATGAGTTCTGAAATAGTGCCTGGCGCTTCATGTGATGTTGCGTAACCATCCATGACTAACACTGAGCAATGGCCTAATGATGACGGTCGAATGGAGCCTGGCCTACGACATTAAGCATATTTATAATAGAAAGGAGAACAACGGCATCTTCTGAAGTGTCTTTATAAATGTAACAGTCTGTAATACTGCTTCAATGTTCATTCATGCAACCAGCCTATTTCTGATGACTGTTTGGTACATAGGTCATTTATGGAGTGTCAGCTCACTACTGTTTATTATAAATAACCCATAGGTCTGTAAACGAGGTAACTACTCCCTCTACTTGAATGTGTTGCCCTGTGTTTTTCAGTCCAATAAGCTGCGTACTAAGACTCTGAAGAACACTCTGTATCCTGTGTGGAATGAGACACTGATCTACCACGGCATCACGGACGAAGAAATGACTCGTAAAACACTCCGGTTAAGAACAAATTAGAGACTTCTCTCTCTCTCTTCTACTGTGCAGTGAGCCATAGCAACAAAATGGTTGACAGGTCTGAGTGGGTCACTGAGCTCTGTCTGTCTCTAGGCTTTCTGTGAGTGACGAGGACAAGTTTGGTCACAATGAGTTCATAGGTGAGACACGCGTGGCCCTGAAGAAACTCAAGTTCGATGAGAAGAAGAACTTTAATGTTTGCCTGGAGAGGGCAATACCGGTAAGCCCATGGAACATCACACACAGACATCACATTTAATAGCGTGAAATGAGTCTAAGCTCCACTTCTTCCTCTCTCGGAAGGTGAAGAGGGCTGTAGGCGGCTCGATTCGAGGAATGGCTCTCTACGAAGATGATGTAAGACGGATAAATTCACACGACCGTGAAATTGATATAATAGTTGTTGCAGGGTTTCTTAGTGAAGGCCATTAAGGAGTATGACGTAAGATCTAGTGTCTTTTCCACTTTTCTTTTATTCTATCCACTTTCTCTCTAATAGCTATGAAATCACTCAGGTAAAAGAAACACATTTTAGCAGATGAATGTGTTAGGCGCGTGCACTTGCATACTGTACACATGCTCAGTGCAAATCTGTTGAATGCAGGACTGGATAAACTCAACCCTGCCCCTAGTGGAATAAGCACACACAGCCGCTTTAAGTTTGTTTTCTTTTGTGGGAATTCATACAAGCCACTGGTATATCAGAGCTGATAAACGGTCTCTAAAATGTTGCATAATTGACTTCATTTTAAGGCTTTATTACTTTTATATCAAATTCAATAGTGTAAATCTAATACATATACAATATATACAGTACATCTAATTCCATACTTAGATGTGTAAACCAAGTATGTTTTTTATCAAAAATGTATGCATCCTATTTTCATCAGTGTACAAGATGGTTCACCAGGTAAAATCATTATATCTCTCTCTCTCTATATTATATATATATATATATATATATATATATATATATATATATATATACTGTATATCAGAGCTGATAAACCCTCTCTAAAATGCTAATATATTACTGTAATGTATGCCAACATGTGTAGTTACAGGACGGTGAAGCTCCCGAGGACAGAGGTCGTATCCTGGTGTCTCTGACCTACAGTAGCCAGCAGGGTTGTCTCATAGTGGGCGTGGTCCGCTGCGCTCACTTGGCTGCCATGGACTCCAATGGGTACTCTGACCCCTTTGTCAAAGTGTATGTGTCCTCCATTTCCTCCCTGTACCTGTGTGATAAAGTCTGGGATGTGTATTACAGGCAGGGTTGGGAAGTAACTGATTACATGTAATCAGTTACTTGTAATCTTATTACATGAAATCAGTAACAGTAATTGTAATCCATTACAATTACCAGCTAAACTAGTGGAATCAGAATACAGGTATTCTTTTTAGAAAATTAGATGATTACTTATAGGACTACTTTCAAATATAACAGGGAAGTTTTGCAGATGAAAAATTTACCTTTCATTAATGTCAATCAATAATAGAAATAAAGTCCTACTCTAAAATGATCCCCTGAACAACATAAAGGTCACAAAAGTAAAGATTTGGCACACCAATGAAGTAAATTGCTTTGGATGGCATTTAAAAAAAAACTATGTTTTTGCATGAAGTAATCTAAAAGTAATGGATTATGTTATAAAAAGTAGGTAATCCAAAAAATATGTTACTGATTATAATTGTAGCCTTGTAACTAGTAACTGTAACAGATTATGTTTAAAAAGTAACCTACCCAACCCTGCTGACACATTACCGATTAGGTTTATCTGTAGGGAAGTGATGCACATACCTGACCCCACACTGACTTGTTTGCTGTAGATTTCTGAAGCCAGATATGGGGAAGAAAGCAAAGAACAAAACACAGATAAAAAAGAAGACGCTTAACCCTCTGTTCAATGAGGTTGGTTCAAGTTTTTCATGTGTGATATCTACTTTACCACATGACTCCAATATTATTTATTATTTATGATTTTAGATTTACTCTCCTGCTCCCTATTTATGTCTTTAAACCTAACTGGTAACAAGAGAGCTGTAGAGAGAGGAGTAGAGAGGAGTGTAAGCCCATCTGTTTTCTCACTACTGTGTACAGTATAATGTATCTGGCTCATGCTTTATACCTTTAAAACACAAGGCACCGGCCTGCTCTGTAGCAGTTTATCTGTTATGGCTCTGAAATACAACTGCAAGGTCACTTTCAAGTGTGACTGTCCTCTTCAGGGAACTGCAGCCTTGAATTTGTGCTCTCTCCATCCACATTATTATTAAATTTTTATCGTGAATTTAGAGTCTAAGATGTTGGGAGTTTCTTAACCCTTTCTAAATTGTTTTTGTAACGCTAGCTTGAATCTCAAGGGCCGTTCCATCCACACGTCCTTAGTCTTGTGTGTCCCATGTGTTTCAGGAGTTCAGCTATGAAATAAAGCATGCTGAATTAGCCAAGAAAACACTTGAGATCTCAGTGTGGGATTACGACATTGGCAAATCCAACGATTTCATTGGTAAATTATGGTTGCATTTGCATTCCATTTACCCACCATTTGAGTCAATCAGTTTTTACTGTTTTTACATCTTCTCTCCAGGAGGATGTCAGTTAGGAATCCAGGCTAAAGGAGAAAGCTTGAAGCACTGGTATGAATGCCTCAAGAACAAGGACAAGAAGATTGAACGATGGCATGTTCTATTGAATGACAACACTGTTCAGTTTGAGGATTGATAATGAATTTTAGCATGTAATTTAATTCCATTTCCCCTTCATTCTATTATCTGTGAACAATTTATCTTCCAATGGACCATGGCCTATACCATGCCTCAAATGCAATGCTTTGGCTTGTTTCTAACAGCTTCAAAGACACATGCACCTGTGGTTTTCCGTGTTACACGATAAACTAACTGATATAATTATTTCCTCTTACATGCAACTGAGTAATGATTTAATAGGAAACCAATTCTATATAAAAAATAAACCCTCCTTCCCGCTACCACAGAATTTAGTTTTTTTCTTATCTGCTTTTTACCCAGGATCAATCATCATATCTTTTCAATAGATCATATACTACTACTAGTATGTGTTATTGGACCCACTGATTGCATTGTTTGTGTCAACTAAACATATGATTTGTGTTATTATGTATATTGTCGTATACTAGTCATCTTTATTATTATATGGTACAATTGTGAAAGCTTACTGCAACATTAAAGTGCTGTATAATGGTCTGTTATAAATGTGGAAGGTGTTGATTTTCAGAATGCATCAATGCATCACATTAGCTATTGCCACCATCAATACGAACTAAGATATTGTGTAATTTGCTGATATAGCATGTTAATGCCTAATTGTATGATGTTGGATGGAATATTTTAATAAACAGGGCATGTATACAAAATGCTAAATCAAAAAGGCCTGTATTGAAATTGCTGCATATCAATAAATAATTATGCAAATCTTTATTTAATTATGCAATAATTATGTTATTTATTTTGTATGACAAGTCATAATTTTTTGTTTTCTATGTTCATATTGTTTATGTTGAGATTCATATTGTATACTGTAGCACGCACGTAGTTATCAATAAAGACATAAAAAGTTCATTTCCTGCACAGCTTATAAACTTGACATCAAGTGACATGGCATGAAACTCTGTTTGAATCAGGCGAGATTTGAACCAATCAGCTCAAGAAGACACGCACATGTGACCTTCGACTTCTCTTGATAGTCTCCTTGCCAAGTAGGCAAAAGTTAAAGCATGTCCAGCAAAATCTGTTCTTCTTCTACACTTTCAAGGTAAAGTTACAGTATAAACAAAAATAGATAAACCCTACCAAAGCTCAAACAACCAAACCAGAACTCAACATATCAAACCAAATATGTTTGTTACATTTTTTTAATCAAACTTAATGTAAATTAAATTATTACCATATTATTATCAACATTGTATTGTGTTATACATTCTTTCTTAATTCTGATAAGAGATGATTATGTCCTATTACTACATCATACATAATTGAAGAAAACTACATATTAGTTGGTATAAAATACATTAAATTATATTATTCTATAGGTAATGTAACAGATTGTTACCAACTATTTGATATTTTCCTTAACATAATTAGTTTTTTTAATTTAAATTAGTACATTCTCACTCTGGATATAATCCAATTAGTATGAAGTGACTTGACAGACCAATATCTCATTATCAATCTTTATACCACATCTGAATTGATGGAAGGCTGCGCGTTAGTGATGTGTCCGTGAGGGTGAAGGGGTGGCTATATTTACAGCCTGGGGAGAGAGAGATAGAGATAGAGAGAGAGAGTGTGGGAATGGAAGGGGGAGGGGGGTGATGCTGAACCACTTTGTTTGGGTTAGACAGATCATACGATGTCTGGACTGCTGGGTGTTGACATCATTTTACAACTGCAGGAAAGCCCCCCTGCTGCACTTAAAGCCGTGTTGCAGTGCATCCCTGCATCAGAACGCTGTGGGACAGGAGGAGAAAGGAAAATAACTAGTTTGATCCAGATTGGAATGGAAAGGCTTTTCCACTGCCACACTTGCACAGCCGCTTTGGATGCCAACACAATGCGAATTGCACTTGTTGTTCTCGTTTTTGTCTCTTCGTGGACCACTGTAAATGCCGTAAATAACTGTGCCTGGACTAAAGTTTTGTCCAACGGGGAAACGCATCACAGTTTTATCCGGACTGACAAGAGGAAACCCCAACAGCGTCTCTATCACAGCGTCTGGTCGAAGGAGCGCGCCCTTCTCAAGTGCGCTTGGATTGATGATGCGTCTGTGATACATAGCTATTTTATTTTGTGTAAAGACAACATGACAGAGTTTGTTGGGTCTCCAAAAAAATTCCAGTTTGACATCGATCTTATGTTGGCAACCAACGGACCATGTCCCGCCATCACCTTTCCAACTGGACACGAGAGGCGCCGCGCTGACAATAGAGTGTCTCGCAGCCTCCGCGAAGTTATGACGTCAGAGAATCGCAGCCACACGCGCGTCAAGCGTGGCTTTATTGTCCCTGGGACGCTTTGGTGCGGCTCTGGCCACAAGGCACCATCCTATTATGATTTGGGTACAGTTTGTTTATATTCTTAGTTTGGCACGATTATAAACTGGTCTCTGGAAATGGTCCTTTTACAATGAAGGGGGGTCCGGGGGGGGGGGGGGTTGCTTTCTAAGTAGGCTAATTAGGCTAATAATTTAAATTAAGATAGTAGCAACAAAAACTATTATTGATAAAAATAATACTGTTATATTAATTAACAACAATGTATAAGCTACACATAATTGCATAAAAATGTTTACAGAGAATAATTGATAATGAAATGTGTTTATGCTGGTGTCATGCTGGTGTCATTCTGAATCTATTTTGAACAAGACATCGATGCAATCTTGTCGTTCAGGTGTTTTTTCAGACACTGACAGCTGCTGCCGCGAACACGACCAGTGCAAAGACACAATTGAATCATTTCAGTCCAGCTTCGGCGTCTTCAACAGCAACATGTTCACAATGTCTCACTGTGACTGTGACAACAGGTAAATACGTCTAGCCGTCAATACCTTCTACAACAAAACAATAAAGCCTTAGGTCACATATTTGGACAAATTATCAACTAAACCCAAATATGATGCTAGGTTCCGCAGCTGTCTAAATGAGGCGCAGGACAGCATATCTGGTGTGGTGGGCTATACCTTTTTTAACATACTGAAGATGCACTGCTTCGAGTTTTCTCACAAACTTCAATGTACAGAAAGAAACTGGTTTGGAATGTAAGTTCAGCCTTGTGTGACTCTCGCTCAAATGTTGTGCGGTTAGTTCAGTAAAGGTATACCTTACGTGATTAATGTGTCTAACCAATAGGATGCTGCCCAACATGTTACTGACAGGTGTAAGGAGCAGAAGATGTCAGTGTACGCCGTGGTACATCCACCCACGCTTTATGGCTCGGATGTGTCAGACAACGATACAGCATATTCTGTGTCAACAGTAGCCCATGAGAGCACAACGTTCTTCTCCACGATGTCAGAACTGGCGGAGGCAGCCACCGCAACCCCTGGCCTCATCCAAAGCTGGGCCCTGGGTCCCAGTGTCTATACTACCATGGATGCCAAAGACACAGTCAGGATTACATCCGCGCCTGAGACCAGCGCTTCTCAGCACAATGGCTTGTCAACCAATAACCTCAACAGCTTGGCTACTACCACCAAAGCCAATGTGTCGAATGGTAGTAGCGTGAAACAGCAAGAAACAGTGAATATGAGTATGTTTACAGACTTTTGTATTTTAAGATTGTATAGACTATTTCAACAAGTAATTTCATCTTTATATATGGAGATAGTAGGCCTCTAAATAATTCCCATAGAACCAATCTCCAACTCACTTTATGTTTTTAAGCACAGCAACAATCACACAAAATGAGCAAATGGAAGTGTAATCATTCAGATTGAAATTGAATCTATAAATAAATCAGAGGCCATGGTTCTCAGCAGGAAACCGATAGAGTGCCTACGTTGGGTAGGGAATGAGTCCTTACCCCAAGTGAAGGAAATCAAGGAAGAAGCCAGTTGAGGTGGTACGGACATCTGGTAAGGATGCCCGCTGGGCACCTCCCTTGGGTGGAGGCCTCGGGGAAGACCCAGGACTAGGTGGAGAGATTATATCTCCTCATTGGCCTGGGAACCCCTCAGGATCCCCCAGTCAGAGCTGGATAATGTGGCTCGGGAAAGGGAAGTTTGGGGTCTCCTGCTGGAGCTGCTGCCCCCGTGACCGGAAGAGGATGAGGATGGATGGATGAAATTCAGTCACCATTTTCATGTTTTGTTTTTCATCTTAACTCTGAGGTTGAAAAATTGTGCTTTGGGAAAACTACTAGCTCAAATGCTGAAAATATAAATGGAAATACTCTGTGTAAAGCTAACTTCAACCACTAGGGGACTTCCAGACAAACTAATGGGTGCTTTGTATGGTATAGGTGAGCAGCTGTCTTGCAGTGTCTACAAGGACCTGGATGAGTGTCGCTTCAAAATCCTTCCCAACAAAAAGAGATTTGGCCTCCTCAACCCAGAGCCCAAAACCCTCTACCACTGCAACTGTACCTCTAGGTATATATATCTAATAATAGTGTGCCACTATCACTGCTATTGTAAAGATGCATGGGAACATACAGTGATATTGTTTTCACACATTACACATCACATTACTAATACCAGTTTGTGGATATTGAAGTATAAGAAGCATATAATGAGTATAAGCTCAAGTTAATGCCTGACTGTGAAAGTGACCCAAAGATACAAATACAGCACATCTCAGTAATTACACAAGACAAAAGTATAAAGACAGTAGCTTGTATTTGAGAGATGTACTTTGTATGGATACTAATAAATCAGTTCCCTCCAAATGATTTTTCAGATTGTTCCAGATTCTGTCACAGCAAAAAGAAGTGACTGAAATGCGCACTGTATTACTGGAATACATTTCTCTGTCCTGCTTCCTGAAACCAGTCTGTACAGCAAGAAAAGTGTTAGTACACACGCGCACACGCGCACACACGCGCACACACACGCACACACTCGCACACGCACGCACACACGCACGCACACACACACAAACGCGCACACGCACGCACACACGCACGCACACACACAAACGCGCACACACACTCGCACAAACTCGCACACACACACGCACACACTCGCACACACGCACACACACACGCACCCACACAAACACACATACACAAATAATTCACTTCTGAATTAATTACACATGCACACACGCATTAGATGCATATGCCTGCACAGTCCACAAACACAGTATGTATATACCCCCCCCACACACACACACACACACACACATACACACACGCACACCCCCGCAGGCACTCAGAGACAGACACGCACGCACACACACACACACACACACACACACACACACACACACACACACACACACACACAATGACATAAAAAAATAAACAGATAAACAGGATGTGCAATCCAATATATTAGATAGGCTAAATATAGTTTAATAGGCTAAATATGGTGTAATACCTAGGCTACGTCTAAAGTAATACTATGTGTTCTCTCCAGCTGTTCGGCAGTTATTGTCGAGCCATCGCTTCCACAGCTGGTGCTCGCCAGAGACGTGGAGGCAGAGGCGGGGCGCCATCTACAGGCACTAAAGAGTATAAAAATCAGGAGGCCCAACTCCAAGAGAGCCAAACAAACGGATCGAGCCCCCAGGCTCAACAAACTCTGTGTTCGAATGGCCCGGCACAAAATAA
Organism: Speoplatyrhinus poulsoni; assembly: GCA_025447795.1. Taxonomy (NCBI): domain Eukaryota; kingdom Metazoa; phylum Chordata; class Actinopteri; order Percopsiformes; family Amblyopsidae; genus Speoplatyrhinus; species Speoplatyrhinus poulsoni. The sequence goes on from JAOEGT010078503.1 coordinate 13,347, forward strand.
ACAATACAATGAACGTGAACAATAATGTTGATCTGAATACACTGCTAACCTAAACGGAGAAAACGGTCAACACGTTCATATTATTATTGTAGGACTAAAGTTAATGAACACTGCATCATGTAAATATGTGTATACTTATATTTAGTTAGGGTTGATAGTATTTCTTATATTGTAAAATATGTTTAGTTCTATATAAGAATAATGTGTAAATAATTGCAGCCCTATTGTAATAGGCCAAAGTTTGATGTAGTATTTAATGTATGTATTTATGTATGATTGTGTAAGCATGTAGCCTATGCCTATGTTGTATGTAGCTTATGTGTGATAGGTAGGTATGACATTAAAGTTAATAATACATTAAATGGGAATTGTGGTACTTAATTCGCTGTTATAGGCTACATTATATATATATTTAATTAGCTAATTCAGAATATTATGTAAATTAATACTTTTGTGTTTTTAGCCTAATAATTTTTACTTTAAAACTCGCACCATTATAACACCTCCAGCATAATAATAAATCATGTGTGCGACGTCACATGCAGACGTATATAGCCTATCTTTGAGCACCTTACCAACATGGTCACTCATAGCCTTTGCGTTTGGGTCTCCGTGGTAATGATGAATAGCTGTCAGGTAACTCAACTCCCCTCTGATGTCACAAAAAGTAATTGAAACCCAGTTGAAGGCTGCAGCCATGGAACCGAGAGAGCTCTGATCCCCGCCTCTACCGGGCAAACATTCCACTACGGAGAGAAAAACGGACTGGAGAACATGGCGCACTTTCTCGGGCATAACTATTTCTAAGAAATAGGCTAAATAGGCTACCTGATCGTTCATAACTTTGATATCGCACCACCGTAGAACGTTTAGGCTATAAAATAGACTTATTGTTTTGGATGGGTGTGAACGTTTTCCTATCCGGAACTGCTATAAGATGAAAGTTCAGAGTCGCTGTTACAGTGTATAGTGGCAGGATGGAAAAGCGAAGGACAAGAAAAGAAAAGGTAAGCTTGCCCAAAAGACAGGCGATGCTCATCAGTAGGCTACGCCAAAGTTTGCAAGTGGCCCGTGGCAGTATAGGGAGGGAGATCATATATGTGCTGCATATAGTCTACCTCAGGGCATTTCCATGGTTTTCACAAACGAGTCAATAGTTTGATTTGATTACTTTTATGTAGACTACTGTAGATCCTACTTAGGTGGAATCCAATTATTTTAACGTGTTCCTGTTCATAAATCAGACGTCTTTTGGTTGTGATTTCACAGTCAACACCTTAAAAATGTTTATTCCATGGAGAGGTGTTGGGTGAAGGGGTCTTTATTTTAACTTTAGACAATCTGAAAAGAAAAAAAATACTATTGTATTGAACTTGTATATCTATTCTTTTAATCAAAGAACATATTATAGCGCATAAATTATAATGTCGCGAATAAAATGAAAGTTGCCGGCCTACTGTACATAGATTAGGCTAATCATAATGTAAAAAATGAACTACTGTACTTTCAGTACTAACAGATGACCAGAGAGCAACACACGTTGTATCAAAGCCTATTTGAACACATCAGGGGTGTTGTGTCTGTCTTTTCAGGGACATTACTTAAATTATTGTGCCCCATACATCCTTCTGACCTGTAGTACAGAATGTAAATGTGTGTGTGTGTATGGGGGAGGAGGGGTAATCTTAGAATGAGCTGTCCAGGATGCTTGTGCTGCTGTTTTCCGGGGCTTTCTTCCTGTGAGTGAGTGAATGAGTGAGTGAGAGAGTGAGTGAGTGAGTGAGTGAGAGAGGGTGTGTGTGTGTGTGTGTGTGTGTGTGTGTGTGTGTGTGTGTGTGTGTGGGGGGGGGGTTAGGAAGGGGGGGGGCTGTGTTGTTTCTCCCACAAAAACT